>PVHY01016059.1:0-12714 GCA_004024945.1 Uropsilus gracilis
AAAGGCTTACAGTGGGTGCTGGTCCCAGTTGTGGGCTGAGCATTGCTCTCAAAGACTTGAGGTTCTGGTGGATCAGTCTGTTCTATTTGTTGGTCTCCAATCCCCATTCCTACACCCCTAATTCCCAGAAGCACCTATATCAGCTGTCTGTGAAGCTGACTCTCATCAGGCAGGCCAGTTGGGAGTTTATGGCTGTTTCAGCTATCTCTTTCTGCATAATAAAGTACCTTAATCCTGACTGACTTAAAACAACAGTCTTACTCTATTTTATAATTTTCACAGGTCAGGAATTCAGGTGGAGATGCCCAAATCTTTCTGCTCTACAAAGTGTTGAGGGAGGTCTCTCAGTGGTATTCAGATGGCAATTGGATTGTTCTGGAGACTTCCCTAGCATATCTAGAACTTTGGCAGGAATGGCTGCCAAGCCAGGCTCAGCTAGCACTGACTACCACCAAGTAGTCTCAGAGGAATTGAATTTTTCACACAATGACCCAGTGCTCCAAAAACAAGCGTTCCAGACAACCAAGAGTGTTCCAGGAGGAAGCTGCATGGTCTTTCATGACCACGAACCCTCAGAGGTTCTGTTGGGTACTCAGGCCAACTTCCTCTGGTGACTGAAGTTATCTCAAGCCCACCCAGACTCAAGGGATGAGGCTATATACCCCACGTCTCATCAGAAGCAATGTCCAAGAGTCAAGGCACCATACTGATTTAAAAAGCACCATACTGATTTAAACAGCAGTCCATGTTTGTCCTCAGTCCTCCATGTCCCCACCCCTTCTTCCTTCCTCATCCTCCACCCGAGTCGCACTTCCACCCACGTGGCTGTCAATACTCACCTTCTCTGTCAGGAATGATCAGAAACACTCGTTCATTATAAGTGCCAGTGTCTTCACGTGTCACTCCCCAGAGGGGTATTTTCACTTGAAAAACTGTGGCCTAAGAATGGCCTGGCATAACTGAAGGAATGCATTGCTAATGGTGGAATTTCAGGCATTTACCACAGACCAGTAAGGGATATATTTTTTGGCCAAGGGACTTTCCTGCTGTGGACAGCTGGTTGTTCCGTCTCCTCTGAGCCCATAAACACCAAGTTGTGACCACTGGGACTCTAAAAGCAGCCTCAACAGAAGCTTCCACACAGTGGTTCCCCCGCCATTACCGAGGCTCTGTACTCAGCCTGCAGAAGGGGAGGGGCTGATGTTTCTGGGCCACACGGGTCGCTGGCTCAGAGCTATGCAGATTTAGTGCTCCACAGTGGAAAGAAGAGAGAAGAATAAAGAGCGTGATGTGCGCAGAATTCAAGTTTGTTTGAAAGTTAAAATATTTATGTGGTGTTGGCTCCCTCAGAGCATTCTCCCTTCTTTTTCTCATTATTTTATTTCCTAGCACTAGCCTGTATGTTAGATACAAGAAACATA
Organism: Uropsilus gracilis; assembly: GCA_004024945.1. NCBI lineage: Eukaryota > Metazoa > Chordata > Mammalia > Eulipotyphla > Talpidae > Uropsilus > Uropsilus gracilis. Next base: position 1,422 of record PVHY01016059.1, read on the forward strand.
TCAAGAAAAGATTATGGGATAATGACCTGATATAGAATAATGCTAATTTCAAGAGGGAGGGGTGGTGTGGCAGGGAATTGTGCAGTTCCATGTGCCACACACACACACACACACACACACACACCACCACCACCACCACCACCACCACCACCACCACCACCACCACCACTGCCACCACACCATCCTGGGATTTTGTTTATCTTATTCCCTCTTCTTGGTTTCGTTTAGTTGGATGTCAGGATAAGGTCTGACCAGTATATATGAACTTTTCATATAAATTTCAGAAATTTTTACACATGTTCCCTTTAACATTCCTACTTCTTGCCCCAAACTTTTAAAAATCAAAGCTGTTTGTACTTAGTTTTGGGGGTGAGGGGTAAAGAAATATCTGGGAGGTCCAAAAGGGAGGTGCCAAAGACATGCTAGGCAACTGTAAGTGAGCAGTTAAAGTATTTAACTCATCCTGACTCCATTTAATTGCCACATCAGCTGGGAGGCAGGTACCAGAATTATCCCCACCTGGCAGATGAAGATTCTAGGGGCACAGAGAGGCTAAGTAAATAGCCTAAAGACACAGAGTGCAGAAGTGGCGAAGGTGAGACTTGAACCCTGGCAGTCTGTTTCCAGTACTTGTTAATCCACTAGGATACATGGTGATTCTGGTCTTTTGTCTTTGGGCTGTACTTTTGGAATGAATGCAAATCAAATTTCGGAGGATGCTGATCTCAGAGAGGTCAGGGAGTTTGTACTGTTCCGGTGACCAAGGAAGCTGACTTGGTGGTTATGATGAAGGATAACACTGCTTTTGAAGGCCTCCCAGGTGCTTGGAAAACAAAACCAGAGCCCCTTGTGGCACAGTTCAGGTGAGGTATCTGGATGGTGACAGTGGTGAGATTTGCTCAGGTCTCTCCAGTCTTCATCTTGCAAACCCTATAGCCAGAAGGGGAGTTCTATGAACCTCCTTTTCTAGACCAAATGCTTCTGGGAACATTCCTCTGGAGCCACACAAAGACTGTCTGTGTCATTAACCCTAGAAATGCCAGACCCGCTGTACATACTCACGCTCTGTGGTTTAGCAAAGCAGAGAAGCTCTGCCTGGAAGTCACTTTGCAAATAGTGCTCATGTGTAGTTGAGAGTTATTTATGGGTCTTGGCAGGGCACAGAGCAGAGGACTCCATGCTCGGTGCCCGCTTACCTGGGGTCTGGTCCTGGCTTTGTGGTGACTTGCTGTGAGGGCTTGGGCATCTCACTTCTGTTTCTCTGGTTTCTGTTTCCTCATCTAGAAACTTGCATTATTGGATCTCCAAGGTCCCACCAGACTCGAAATCTTATGAATCATAAAGGTGAGTCAATAAAAGCTCTCAAACACTAAGATCAGTTTAAGCTGGAGAGAACAGAGAGAAAAAGTCAACCTAAGCTAAACAGGACCGGTGAATGAAATCATGGAATTTTCTAGTCTGCCGAAGCATTGTGCCCCCATCTCTCCCCCGTGCCTCCCTGTCTTATAGGATTTTGAGTCAAAATCCTTTTAATGGGGACAAATCTCTCATTGCAGAATAATTTCCACTTAAGACTTAAATATAATTCCTCCTGGGGGAGAGAATTATTTACTTGACTTAAATTCATACTAAGGCACAAATAACTGACTCTAGATTTATCCCAAAGAGTAGGTTTCAAAGGATGGAAACCTGAGTCTAGAAGCTTGAAGACGCGGAGTGCTGCCGAGGACAGGGTTACGAAAGAGTGAAAGAGTACGAGACGTGATTTGCCTACAGGCCACTGTTGCTTTATCTGCCAGTCTCTCCCTCTTCCCCTCCCCCTCATCTGATGCCGGTGCTACATTGGGAAGATTTCTGGTTTCAAGAACTAGAGAGGGAAGGCCAATCGAGCCGAGGTGTTGAGGAGCTGCGCCTGCCAATCCTGCCTCGTGCCCAGGCAACGAGCCAAAAAGACAACCTTGTTTCCTCAAGGGCTGGGGAGGGAGACTCAGTGCCCAGCTGGCCTGGAGCCTGAGGCAGTGGGGCATGCAGGGAGAAGCCAGGGTGTGTTGAGCTGGCAGGCTGGGCACTGCCCGTGCACAGCCCTGCTCACATCTTGTGCCTCCAACATCTTCACCTTGTAGGAAAGTAGTAGCTTGTGTTCTAACCAGCTGTCCCTGTGTGTGATGCTTCACATGATTTACTAAAGGGGGGAGAACATTTGTTTCTCAACGCGAACATCCACGAGAGCCCCCATGATGAATGGCAGAGGAATCAGCACAGAGGCCGCGGGGAGTCCCGGACCTGACAATGACCAGGATGCTCCGAGTCTCAAGGCGGGCGGGAAGATAGGACGGGAGCCCTGGTGCCACTGAGGGGAGACAAAGCCTAGGCACCAAGCGTTGTCCCCACGCTCCCCCACCAGCAGCACTGAGGAACCTGCAGCAAAGCCAGCAACCCGGCTGGCCCCAGGACACACTCAGGCCTTGGCCTATCTCCTGACCGCCTGTCATCTCTCAAGCTGTGCCCCCGGTTTCCTGTCTTGCCAGGCAAGAATAATTCATGCTGTTGTGAGGCTTGGTGGGAAGATGCACACCCAGCACTTAGTACACAGTGCGAGTTCCATCACTGTTAGCTACTGCCGTGAACTGTTTCCTCCCGCACCAGAGGCTCCTGAGGACTGGGTGCTGTGGATGTTCCAGCTGTCCTCCTCCCATCTTCCTCATCCCTACCCGACTCTGCCCCATCCCACCCCACCCCACCCCTTGGCTTCTATTTTCTTTTTTTTTTCTTCTGAACCTGCTTGGAAACCCTGACTTTGCTGCGGTCCCTGGCTGAGCCCCAAGGTCACGGGCTCGTGCAGCCCAGGTGGTGGTCAGGGGTAGGAGGTGAGGGGTGATTTTCCGGCATCACTATCCTTTCAGGAGCACTCTGGCAAGTGGGCAGGGCTCTGAAGTGGTCTGAGCTTGAAGTTTGATACGAACCTCTGCCAATGCTGCTTCAGCCCAGGCCTGGGAGATATCCAGATGGGGCAGAGTGGCAAGGCCCCAAGCGCCAGATGCTTCCAGCAGCCACTGGCACAGCAGCGTGGTTGTTGGGTAGAAGAAGCACTGCCCCGGACTGCAGCCAAAGCCAGGCTGCCTGGTGAGCTGGGGATGGGAAAATAAATCCTCCACCCTTCACCCTTGTTCTCCTCCTGCCCTTGAACTGGGGCTCTTGAAATTGGAAGATGAAGAGTCCACTGAGGCTTGTCAGTCTCCTGGGGTGCAGAATGGGTCGCATGGAGGTGTGCAGTGCATCTGGAGGGGCCCAGAGGAGTCACCTAAGAGAGTGAGTGGCCCCAGGGTGGGCACTGGAGGGTGGGCCAGAACCCAGGTAACCCTCCTGTGAGCAAGGAGTGAGGTTTGCTATTTTCAGTTTGAACTGGAGAAGGAGTCACAGGCTAGAGAGGCTGTTACCACAAGCGTGCGGGTGGAATGCTACTATAAGAAAGACTCTTTCCAGCTGCAAGTGGTGCCAAGTGGCTCACGTGGGAAGATTCTGTCCCAAGTAGGTGGGGTTGTCATCTCTCCACACCAGTGGCTGCGGCTGAGCCCTGCCCAGGTATGTCTTTTGATCATGCTGAGTCCTCATTGTTCTGGAAACCACACAGAAAATTGCTACTTATCCCTTCAGATCTCACCTCCCCCACCAGTGCCACTTCCCCCCCCAAGCTTCCCTTGGTTACAACTCACCCCCCCCCACGACTGGGTTAGAAACCCCTTGTCACCGCACCCTAAGTCGCCCAGCTGGCTCATACCATTTGTCGTGTGGCTTGGACCACATCAGGTCACAAACTTCCACAGCGCCCGATCAGGAATGGATGCCTTTCAGTAAAGCCAGCGCCTGGCACAGCTCCAGGGGTACAGCGTGGGCTTAATAAATAACCATCAATACCGGCACCACAGGGAATTTATGGAGAATCACTGCGGTGATGTCACCTTTACCAGCAGAGAATTCTGCGGTTTTCATTTTGCATCCCAGCACAAAGGCCCGGAGGCACTCTAGCTCTCTGCCTCAGGAAGTCCAGGGAAGAAGCCCATCAGATTCCCTTTGGATTTCCATGGGCGGAATTTGCCCATCCTGGTCTTCGTGGTTCCACTTGCAGAAGGAAAGGATTCTTCCACAAGAATGTCATTTCAACAGCACGGTGGTAAGAGCAACAAGAGCCCATTTCCAGCCTCCTATTTATGAAAACAATAGCTCAAGTTTATGGTATTAATAGTGAGGGCAGCTGCTTCACTTCTCCTGACACCCTCGCTCCACACACACACATACACACACGGAAACACATGCAGAGAAACACATGCACGTGTAAATACATAAGCACTGCAAACATACAACTATAAATACATGTAAATCCCCACATAAGCACATGCACATAACCCCCCCATGAACACACACACATACATACATACCTGTCTGTAAGCACACATCAATGCACACACATATAAACACACACCCAAACAGAAACACAAGCTCACGGAAACACACACGCAGGCAGAGTCACCTATGTACACACGTCACCCTGCCCCGCGATGGAAATGGAGTCTGGGTTTGGAGAAAGAAAGCAGGCCTTTGAGAGGTTGGAGCATCTCACTGGTAGGTACCTAAAGACTCTCAACACTGTTCTGGTAGCTTCCAGCTCTTTATTTATCTCTGTGGGATGCCCTCTGGGCATCACAGGGTCCTGCTTGGCTCTATGTTCCCAGACTTTGGAGGTACCAAGCACTGACAGAGGTAAGCCTGGTGCAGGCTGTAGAATAATTTGGAGTAAAAACAAACTTTTGCTGTCAAGCTGGCAATAAGAAGAAAACTTGCTATGAAGACCAGTGCTTCTGCCAGTCTGGGAGAAATACAACTGCTTGTGAGGTTGATGGCAGAGCCACAGATGGTACCATTGCAGGAACCTCCAGTTGAAGTACGTGCAGTCTTGACCCCGGTCCTACTCAAAATATGCTGTCTGGTTTGCTTAGTTTTTCTTCTCCAGGATGGGAAAGGAATTGTACCACTAAGAGTTCAGTGCAAGAAACAAGCCACTCCAGATATTTTAAGCAGAAAGGGATTTAATACAGGGACGCTATGCTCACAGAATCACTGGCAAGTGTCTTTGTTCCCGATGTCACCATAACAAATGGCACAAACTCACTTTGGCTTCTTTTCAGATCATATAAATCTTTCACCTTTTACAAATTCCACAAACTGGGTATCTTGAAACAGCAGGAAATCAATTCTCTCCTCTGTAGACCAGAAATCTGAAAGCAAGAAAAGGCCATGTTACCCCTCAGTGGCCCTAGGCCAGAATCCTTCATGGTCTCCTCCAACTCCCAGGAGTTGTTGGCATTCAATACGGCTGCCTAATTCTAGTTTGTGACTCTTTCCTCATCTCTTCTCTGTTTTTGTTTCTTCTGTTTATTAGAAGGACATCTGTTAATGGATTTAAGGCCTACTTTGGTAATCCAGGGTGATCTCATCTCAAGATTTTTATTTTAATGACATCTGCAAAGATCTTTTGCCATATAAGGCCCCAGTTGCAGCTACTAAGAGTTAGGGCATGGACAGGGCTTTTGGGCAGCCACCATGCAATCCATCATAGGGGGGCTGTTGTGAAAACTCTAAACTGGATCCCTAGGAACAATTCCTAGAACCAGCAGGACTGATCTGCCAGGGGAGCTGCCATCTTGGACTCATATAGGATGACCACAGGCCACCAGTGGGACAGCTATGTGCATAACTCATGGCTGGAGCTGTGAATGGAGGATCAGGAAGATGTAGCAATTGTCTCTGAGCAATGACAAAACTTGGTGAGCAACCCCGCAATCTTGCTGTAGAAAGTTCCAAGTCTTTTTGAGCCCGTTAGTTGCCAGGCAGGGTTGACTACACAGAGTAGGTAGTTATGGTGGACTCTTCATCTGTCTTTTGGCCTGTATTCATTCATTTGAATTTCCAGGAAAACTGTTTGATTTTCATTTGGGGGAGTTACCCTATATCCACTATCTATGATCTATGGCTGTATAACAAACTGTCCTAAAAGTTCATGATTTTAAACAATAGCAACTTATTATTTCTCAGTTTCTGTGGGTTATTTTTCTCCTCTTTGTGGTACCTGGAGATCAACTGGTCTGGATTGTTCCAGATTTCCCCACCTGCACAGTAGTTAGTGTTAGATGCTGGTTGGGAGCTCAGCCGAAGGTATTGGCCAGGGCACCTCAATTCTTCCCCATGTGGGCCTCTCCATGACTGCTTTGGCTTCCTCACAGCATCCATGAGGGTGCTTCTAGCATCCAAAAGCAGGAGCCACAGATTTCTTAAAAGCCAGTCTTGAAATTTTTAGCGTCACATCTACCATATATTATTGGTCAAAGCAAAGCCTGGGACTGGCCCCGATTCAAGGAGAGGGAAATGGACTCTGCTGCTCAATGGGTGGAGTGGTTGGTAAAGAATTTGTAGCCAGCAATAATACCCCACACACCCCTAACCACCTAAGCCAGGTGGCTCTGGTAGATGATACCCCCACCTGGAGTGGCATGTGACACATACATACTGGCCCATCAGGACAGCTCTTCCCCGGCAACAGCAACTGGATCAGGGATGATCACATGAACCAAGTAAGATCAAATTGACAATCAGGCTCATTTGGGGGGACTTTTATTAGAACTCAGGAAAATGTGCTCTTAACTTTTCAAGTCAACCTTGAATCAGAGTGAATGTAAGAAGGTGCTGTCACCTGGGATCCTGAAAATGAAGCCAGAGCCAGTAGAGCTTGAGAAACTGAGTCTAGAAGACACAGTTTAATTCCTGAACAGAGCATCACATCTGAGAATTCATTCTTCAGCCGCAGGGGTCTCACCTCAATATGAAGTTAGAGAGCTTGGGGCTATTTTTAAATTAGAAAGCTGGTCAGTGTGACTGTTCCTCCCAGTGGCTTCTGATCACACCCCTAATTTAAATCACAAACACACACAGAGACACACACAGCTACATGTGTGTGGACCACGTGTGTGTGTGTTTGATGGGGGACGCATGATAATCCACATATTACCTGCGTAGAAAGTCAACAAAATAACCCTTCTTCTCTTTGACTGCTTTTCACAGATCCTTTTCTTTTGTTTTATTGTGGACAGGTTTGTGTATGGTGTTTTTTTCCTGCTTCTGCTCCCCATCTCCAATGACAAAGGGAAACAAAGAAGGAGAAGAAGCAAGAGAAAGAGGAAAATGGAAAGCAGGGAAAGAAGAATCCTTTCCCCCCCTCCTCCTCCTCATCAATGACCTTGACTTTCTTGGCGGTGGCTGCCATTGCTGCCTCCAGTCTTTGTTGTCTTCTCTCTGAGAGTTCAAGTCCCCTGAGCAAGGTCTGGGGCACCTTCCTCTGCATCTTAAGGTGAGATCAAGTAGGCAGCCAGCAGGCAGCAAATAACTCAAGAGAGGAACAAAGAAGTATTTTGATGCTTTTAAAATTTGTTTTCTGAGCAGGATGATGATCAGGTAAATACTAAAAGTGTTCATGTGTGGGCAGAGGCGCCAAATTATAGAAAACACTCCCTGCGTGCACCATGGACTTGTTCCCAGCCTCCTCACCAGTTCCTCCTACCCTAAAAATTAATTTCTTCTCAATAGTCAGCCCAAAGGAAGTGCCTGAAGATCTCAGGAGAGCATGCTCTCAAAACAAGTTGTTTTTCATCTGAAAATAGGAGATTTTTTGCTTGAAAAACAACTATGTATGGCATAAACGTGGCTGTGGGATGTGGGCATGTGCAATGAGATGGTAGGGGTTCGTGAAGACAGGGACTTGAGGGAAGGCCCTGCTGCTGCAGTGGGCCCCCTGCCCCGCACACAAGAGCGCACACAAGCTCCCCCCAAACGCACAGAGGCTGCTGGGAAGAATCTCCCGTGTAGGCCGGCGCCTGCAGGAATGCTGGCTCCTCACTGCCATCTGTGTCTCCCGGGTCAAGGCCACTCACTCCACTGGCATCATGAATCATGAGCTCCAGAAGCAAGTCTGGGATCAAAACTGTTCCCTTAGCTTTTGATCGAACAACTGAACGTCTAGAAAGTTACCCTTCTGACCGATTTGCCCATTTGCAGCAAGGTGAAAGCACAAAGTGTCTCACTGCTACATTGTTTATAACAAACCAAACCCGGAAGAGGACCGGTCCAATGCTATCGACTATGGAGGCATGAACACTTCTTCCACAGGCGCTGAAGGGAAAAGATCTGCTGGCTGAAAAAAGTCCAGCGCAGACCAGTGTGTTACCATATCATCCTCGTTCCGGCTGGGCTTCCTCCAAAGCAGACTTTGAGACACTATTTGGGAGTAATCCAGGAAACACGGTGAAGCAAGAGGGAAGTGAGACAGAGCAGGGGGGAGCCAAAAAAGGCCGTGGCAAGGAATAGGTTTCCACTGTGGTAAAACGAACCTCAACCCCAGGGCACCCTCTGGGCGACCACGTGGACCAAGAGCAAGCTTGTGCCACCAACGGACAAGGAAGCCGGAGTATTAGCCCGCCGATTCCTGCCCTTCATTGGCTGAGGTACATTCATTCCTTGGCCAGCCCCTCCGGACCTACTGAGCGTCTCCTTGGCAGAGAGCACGCTCTGCGAAGAGATTCAGCAAGGGGGAGGCTTTGGGGTGGTGGGACTGAGTCAGGCTTGTTAGTGCCTACGACAGCATCTGCTCTGATCTTATTTGAATGTCCCCCACATGTAAGTATGTAGATATAGCTATGTCATAAAATCTCTAAGGATGTGTGTCTACAGGCCTGGGGTGGGGGGAGCACTACAGAGAGTTCTTTGCCCCTCTAACCCTTCTACATTGTTTGACTTTGGACTTTTGGCCTCCAGAAACCTGTCACTTGCACTATGTAGTTTATGGTACCTGGTTATGGCAGCCTGGGGAAACTGACACATTAGCTAATACATCCTCTTTCAAGGTGACTACCTTGTCACTTTGTACTCCGGAAGGCTTTCTCCCCCTCCCCCCCCCATTACGCCAGTAATCCAGAAATCTAGGAGAAATGGGAGTAAAGGCAGTTTTTACAGCAGTGGGGGTTCACAGTCCACCTTTGGCCTTTTCCATAGATGGACTGAGATGTCCTCATGCTGATAAGAGAACATCTAGAAATGAATAGTTCTGGCAAAAGGCTGCCAGAATTATCTAATGATTCTTCCTATTTTTGATGAATGAATGAATGAACGAATGAAAGAACGAATGAATGAAAAAATGAGGTCAGAGATATCTAATGCCCTTGACCTTACTCTAAACAGAAGCTTCTGTGCTAATGAAATTTCATCTCACAAACTTTGATAAAAAGTTAAGCATCAGATGAAAATATGTGCTGATACCGCCTTGAAAAGGTGGAGTGAGTGGTAGTTCCTTTGGATTAACAAACGATTGGATTCAAGACCGTCAGAATCCAACTTGTTCATGAATACAGGCATGCCTATGTTTCCTTTATTCCTTTTCTTCCCCTCCTTACTGAGAACCTTTTTTTTTTTTTTTGAAGTGTAACATAGACATGGTCAAGTGCACAAATCATGAGTAAAGCTCCATGAAATTTTAGAAAGTAAACTTTATGTGTTACTCAGCACTATGAGCAAAGTGTAGACTATTACCAGGTCCCAGATGGTGTTTCCTATCTCCCAGTCAGTAGGTAACTGCTTTTCTGCTTTCTGTCACCATAGATGACATAGCCTTCATATAGATAGAATTGTACAAGACCACACTCTTTCACTGCACATTCTGTATATGGGAGTTATCCATGTATTCACAAAGCACTCGTTTGTTCTTTGTTGCTGTATACTATTCCACAGTATAATATACCACATTTATTTATCCATTCTTTTGTTTAACCCAACAGTGCTGTGATGAACATCATTCTGCCAGTCTTTTACTGAATAGTTTGATGGGCACTTACCTCAGAGAGGAATTGCTGGGTCACAGGGTGAGCATCTGTTCAGCATTAGTGGTTACCATACAGTTTCCCATAATGGCCATGCCAAGTAATATTCCCATCAGCAGCATATGAAGTTCTAGTAGTTTCACATCCTTACTGGTATTTAACATTACCCATTTTGGTTTGTTTTGATGTACCAGTTACTCTGGTGTGTGTAGTGTTATCTCATAGTGGTTTGAATTTACATTTCCCAGGTGACTAATGTTGCTGAACTCCTTTGCCAGCATTTACTGACCTCCTTCCTCTCATTAATTGCACCATTTCTCTCTCTCTTATTTATATTGGCTCAGAACACTGTATTTGTTTTAAGGATTCAAGTTCACCCCTCTCCAAGTGCATGTTATCATACTATGCCCACCATGAATATCCCAATAACCCTCCCCTTAATCTCTAAGTCCCTCCTTTTCTTATTTGAAAGTCATTCGCCCAAGCACAGGGAGAGCGGTCTCCTTGGACCTTAGCAAAGGTGATCGCATCCCCCTTTGCCTGTGTCTTTGCTCTCTTATGGTCTAGATGTGCTGCAAATATTGCTGCCCCAACACAGATGGGTCCCAGCAGGGTCGCAGCTCTTGTGTATAAGGAATGCGGTTTCTGTATTCTGGCCTTGCCTTGTCTGCCTACCTTGCAGAATTATTTTCCATTACATAAGACTCTGCAAAAGGCCTTGAGTTGCTGGGAGGAAAGGCACTGCATAAAACGCAAACTAACAAAAGCATTGATATCAAAGAATGGGGGAAATCCATCATGCCCTTGTCACTGGAAGAGGCCCATTATCTGATGGCTGCTGGCAGGCTCATCCCCACCTTACCTAAAAGGCAAGATCTGCAGGCTATAAACAGCCTCCTGGCCCACAGCCTGACCACACACTCAATAATTTGCCTATCAATTAAGCCCAAGGAGAGGAGGAAGAGGGGACCGTGAGCACGAGAGATGGAGAGAGGCAGGCAGTTGAGCAGAAACTGCAGGTTTGTTGTGAGCCCTCTTTCCTTGAGCTTGTCCTAGAATCTCCCAAAAGACTCGTTTAGAAGTGTTCAGTTTGTCCATCCATGTAATGGACCTAACTGAACCAAATAGTACTGTTTTCATGCTTTGCAGAAATTATAAAGATAAATTTTATAAAAAGCATAAAGTGCTTCAGTTGCAGAAAGCAGCAAGGGGGCAAAATAAAAAAAATGAAACCCAGTGGATTTGAGATTTTGGAGGGGTGGTGGGGGATAGGTGTTGTTAGCCTAGGAAGTGGGTGACTGGTAGGCTCTCCAAGGTTCCACCTGCTAAAGGAACCTGAATTTAATGCACAAGACCATTCTCAAGAAAGGAGAAGC
>PVHY01016059.1:12814-34696 GCA_004024945.1 Uropsilus gracilis
TCCTTCCTTCCTTCCTTCCTTCCTTCCTTCCTTCCTTCCTTCCTTCCTTCCTTCCTTCCTTCCTTCCTTCCTTCCTTCCTTCCTTCCTTCTTTTTTTTTTTTGAGACTAGGTCTCGCTATTTTTGCCCGTGGAATCGCAGGCTCATGTTGCCCAGGGTACCACAGACTCAAGCAATCCCCAGCCTCAGCTTCCCAGGTAGCTGGGATTACAGTTGTGCGCCACTGCGCCAGGCTATTTTTTGGTACTAGGTGTCACTGTGTTGCCCCGGGCGGGACTTGAACCACGATCCCTAGCCCCAGCTGCTTCATAGGCTGAAGCTTACAGGTACAAGCCACAGTGCATGGCTTTCTGAGCTAATTCTGTTGGGGAACTTCCTTACTCTTAGGCAGGCAACCCTGGAGACACTCCTGATACTCAGTAAGCTGGTACTAGTAGATGGGGAGTCTCTTCTCGCTGGTCGGGGCCCTGCTATACTGCTTGTTCAGGCTCTGAGTATCATCTTGGCTGGAAGAGGCAGTTCTTTGCTAATAGAGGTGGTGTGAAGTCTGGAACTGCAGTAGCCTTTTGGGGACCAACTGGCCACTGAAACCAATGCATACACACATTCAGAAAGGCAGAGCCAAGAGGGTCACAGGGGAGAGGAGCCTTTTTTGGGGACCTTCCTGTGCTAGGGGTCTCTGTCATTGCAGCCAAGAGTATCCTCAGGAGGCAGTTTAGAGTAATTTTAGAACCAGAACCATTGAACAGGGCCCCTAACTGAGGGCAGCTGGAGCAGTGGCACCTACCTCTCTCAATACATAGGCCCCACCAGTGTCTACACGGAATGGAATGTGGGCATAGACTGGGCAGTGGACCTTACCTGAGGCATCTCAGGGCACACGGGTGAGCTAGGAGTCCCTTTTCCTGTCAGGAAGAGATCACTAGGAAAGCAGCCTTTCAGCATGGAGTAACCAAGGGCACCCCTGCTTGGAGCAGGGAGGGCAGGGCGCAGGTGCATGGGGCCAGGGGCTGGGTGGTGCTCCTATGTAAGGAGACCACGATCAAGACTGTGGCTGTTTCCACTGAGCACTGTGCACTGCCATGATAGTCACCACTGGGCCAAATTCAGCTCCACGTGGTCTTCTTAACACTTCAGTCTTCCCTGAGGCAAATCAACTCATCCTTTCTAACAGAATCACAAATCACTGCTGAGAGATAATTCTAGATGAGGACACAGAAACTCAGTGGGGTCAAGAAGGGGCTCTGAGCTGGGGCACAGGGCTTTACACCCAGCACCTTTCTGCTCTGTAGTTGGCTGGGCATCAGGGGTAGAAGGGCCTTGGGGGAATGGGAATTATCACAGGGGCTGACAAAGTCGAGCCCACGAAAGCTGATGAAGTATCTCCTGGTGTCTCTTGAGCCCTGGAAGATATAAGGATGGTGGGGCAGGGTCAAGGGGCAGGGTGAGGGGAGAGGCTGAAGGGTCCAGAAGTTGGCCTCATGTCTGAAGATGCTTTTCCATTGCATCTGAATTTTGTGCTGCAGGGTGACAAGTACAGGGTAGCCACACTTTCCACTTGTTCCTGCCTATGTCTTTATTTTGGCTCAGAGCCAACTTTGAATTAGCATTCCATATTCTTCATACATCCTGAAGAGAATCTGTTGGTTTCCAAAGGATCTGTGGGCCATGTAGGTGGGACTGATGAATTCGTGGGAAGGTGGGGGTGGGGACACCTTCTGGGCACTATATGACAGGTGCCTCCTGGAGACATGTGAGGGGAGGTCCTGAGTGTATCCCACTGCCAAGGGAATAGACATTCTCTTATAGACTGTTGCAGCTGACACTGTTGGAGCCCTGCCCATACTATCGCAGCCCTCTGTCACCAACATACTGCTTCTGGGCACACTGGCTGGGCTGGCACGGTAACTGCTGCCAGTGACACTAACGTACCGGAGCTTAACATCCTAAGAACAACTCTTGATCCACAAAGGAAGGAAGTCACTGTACAAAAGCTGCAGCATCATTGCCCAATCAGTTGTCATGAAGGAGGTTCCCAGGCTCCCAGGGGCTCCAGCACCATGGAGCCCAAGTTTCCCACCTGCTCCTCTGTCCACATTTTATTGCTTTCTTTCTCTTCCTTGCTTCTCTCCCTCAACCTCTCCCCATGCTTCCTGGATCACCTTCCAAATGAACTACCTGCACCCAAACCTTCATTTCAGGGTCTGCTTTCAGGGGGAGATCAGACAAGCCAATCTCAAGGTCCTGCCTCCCCCAACAATTGCCAACTGCACCATCCCCTCGGACCTCTCTAGTCCCAGTCAGCTCAGCTGCAGGTTGTCTGCTCCTGGACTTCACCCTTATCTCCTGAGAATAAATCTGCACTGCCCAGATCTAGCTCCATTGCCACCCCCCTTCCCTGTTCCCACACAATGACAAACATAATTTTTTTCTGTAATTTAAGGAAATGAGAACGTCTACCTCCAGATATGGACTTAACCCAGAGGAAGTAAAAATGGCAGCACTTGTTATTCAATGTTTTATTCAGCAGCCTCCCTCACAAATTCCAGCAGGTAGAGAGGTGGCAGATTGAAGATGGCCACCAAATGCTTTCATTCCTCTCATGGAGAGGAGGGAATGTGGAACAACCCCCCCTAAAATCTGGGCCAGTCTGTGGGTCCCCCTTGACCAATAGAATCTGCAGAGGTGATACTGTGTCAATTTTGTTACTCAGGCCTTAAGAGATTGGCAGTTTTCTCTTCCTTTCTCTTGCAACACTCACTTTTGGAGCTGCCATTAGGAAATTCTTTTCACCCACTAGAGACGTCTCATGGAGAGGCCCTGATGTGCCAGGAAGAAGGACAGTGGCGCAATGAACCCAGCTTTAACCTGTCCCTGCCAAGGACCTGATATGGTTCCCCTTGATCCTCTAGACATTCCCTGGGCCCAGGCAACCAGCAAATACTACTGTGGGGCCACAGTAGATGAGAATCAGAAGAATCACCCAACTGAGCCCTGCCTGAATTCTGACTCCCAACACTCTGAGACGGAGTAAATTGGCTTTCTTTGGAAGCCATTCAGTTTTGGGATCTTTTATTATGCAGCAATAGAAAAGGGAACAGTAGGCATGGAAGTAGTGTTTAATGGATGAAAGAACAAAGGAGGGAGAGAAGAAAGGAAGGGAGGGTGCAGAGAGAAGAGGGAAGAAAGGAAGGTACTTTGCAGCTATTCTCAGGTGGCTGCAAGGGGCTGATTAAATGACAGGCGCTTGAAATGTTCATGACCCCATTTTAAGGAACCAGATTCCTTTTGCATAAGTTGCCACCTGTTTTGTGTCATTTCAATCTGTGATTGTTACCATTGATTGGATCGGGAATCTGCACCCTGACAAAGACAAGCCCCTAGTTTAAGTGATTTGAGGACTTTGTCTGCCCCAAGCAAAGCTGGTAGGTCCATGTGGTGGTGGTGAGGAGCCCGCACAGTCTGCTCTTGAGGGAAGTTTCCACTTCTGGTATCGTGACAAGGAGTCATCAAAGCTGAGAAAAGTTGGGTCTGGAGAATGGAGATAGTCCCAGAGTCTGGAATAGCCAAGGACAAGCTCAGATGACAGCCATGGCTGCTGATGTTTCCAGAATCAAGGCAGGAGCTCTTGCTTACACACAGCCTCTAGGGGCTTTAGTAAACCCCAGCACCTTTTTTAGCCTCATTGCTTTAAAATCCTGGAAAGCTTCATAGGATAGAAAAGGAAGTGAGCAGCATGTCTGTATGCATATGCTTCAGAAGTTCACATGTGCGTGTGCTCGTGTGCACACACACGTGTGTAGGCTGGGTATGTGAGCGTGAGAGAAAGTAGTTTTCTAGGCTTCCTGGGCTTAAGCATAAGAAATAAAATACTGTCCTCCCATGTTTCCTGTTGGAAAAGATATTTTCTTTACAATTCCCTCTGAGATGGTCTGAGAGCTGTCCACTGTTGTTAATTGAAGGTAAGGGGTAAGAGAGTGGTTTTAAATATTTTTAGTCTCATAGCCTTTAGTTTCAAATAGAATGCTATTGCGACACCAACAAGATAAATTCGATGAAAGCCACATTGCTCTGATTTGGGTAGGAGAAGGGAAACAGGAACACAGAGTCCACTTGTCCTGACCCTCAGCTTTGAGAATGCCCCAGAGGTTCCCCAAGGCTTTATGGAGTTTGGTGGCAGAGAAGAATATCTTGGATAAAATTGGAACCCCTGGATTCTAGGTTCCTATCTGCCATAAGCAAACTCCATGACCTAATTTCTCTGAATCTTAGCTTTTTCAAATGTTAAACAGGGACCGTACCCAGGAGGATGCTTTCAGAAGAGGATCCACCAAAAAGTATTTTAAACAAAAGGGCATATAAATAACTTACATATAACAAGAACCCCAGAGGCAGGTGGTCTTGAGTTCAATGACCAAAGATGTCATCAAAGACCCTGGCTCTTCCTACCTTTCTGTTTTGTCATCCTCTCATGGTCACAAAATGGCTGCTGCTACGCCAGTATCTCATATCCATAGGGCAACGTAGAAAAATGTGGATGAAGGATAGTGGCAGCCATCTCCTAAGCATTTCTATTTTTGTCAAAAAGAACAATCTTTCTGAGAACCCTCCCCCCCACCAAGATCCCTTTTAGGTTCTGTTGACCAGAACAGGGATAGCCTTAAAGTCTACCATCAAGGAATGATGTTTGTACCATGATTGGTTTAAAGTAATTATTAATTACTGCCTGAGACTGAAGCTTACCTTCCATGACTACATTGCCATGTAATCTCAGAATAGATCTGGGCTTTTGTCAGCAAGCAACAAGGGAGGTTGTTATAGGGAAGACCATGCACTTATCAATCAGATATTGACAGTGCGACTGAATTGTCAACTAAATAGACCAAAGGACAGTAGCCGTCAATGTTGTGCTCTAAGGTCTTGAGCGTTGGGGTTTACTTCACACCGGTGAGCACATTCCTGTTGGGAACCACTGTTTCCCCAGTGAGTTGGACTCCACCTCTCAGGGCAGGCTGCAGGGAGAGGAGACTCAACTCAAATTGAAAATATAACTCCCAGCTCTGGTTCTCTTTCTGGGTAGTCAACCAGCATTCTGAGCCAGCAAGCTGTGGATGCAAGTATGTAATCTTATCTCCTCGATAATGTGTTTTGTATTGATTATCTGCTGTGAGGAGTGGGGGCAGGCATGATCCAGCTTGAACTGTAAACGTGGAGACACAAGGCATCATGTCATTGTAGTTCACTCCCCATTATGCCCATTATGCCTGTGTGCACCACCCCTTAATAAACGCTTCTGCTGATAATGAATACCATGGCTTCCTTGCTGTGACATTGGCAGGTGCTAGAAATGTCGCAGACACTTCTGACCACTGATCTTTTCAAAACCTGCCCCGGCCCAAGACTTCAGTCTACAATTTGTGACTCCAACTTGTTTTGAAAGAGTTTAAGAAAACGGTACTTATACCCTACATACTGATAGTCCTTACAACTTCTCATGACTGAGGACACAAGTGTTGGGCCCCTATTCTACCTGTGAGAAACACTTGGGTACGCTGTGGTGATGGATGTGGGGATGGGAGCATTCATAGCTGATTAAGGGTTTAGGGGGTCACAGATTTACTCAGCAAGCCAGTTTGGTCTTGCAAAAGACCAAAACATTCCTTGTGGCCGATGTCTGTAGCTCTCAGTAATGGGGGGGGGGAACAAGGGCAGAGTGGCCCTTGCACATGGTGTCGCCAGGTTACCGTGAAAGGCAGTCTTCAGGTCAAGTTGACAGCAAGCTTCACAAAGCAGTCACAAAACTTGTTCTGTAAATTCCCAAGTGTTCCAGCCCTCAGTCCTTTTAAGAGTTCCTACAGCTCCTCACAGGGAAGTTTGCCTGAGGCAAATGCAAAGGGACTCTTGCTGCAGGATTCTGTAACCTTGCCCTTGACGCTAGGGGTGCCAAATCCATCAAATCAGCAGCTGCATGCAAGCAGGAACACTTCCAACATCGAGCCCAGGACACCATTCCTACAAGTATAAACCACGGGGCATGCTACATTGTCCTGTTCTGCTCCTGCAAGGGCTGAAATGCCTCCCCTATTTCTAGCCTGTCCAACCCTCCTCACTGCCGCTACTTTCATTTCTAAGACCCTTTATCCCAAGGAACAAAACCTCCTGTGCTGATTGAAGCCCAGGTCGTGGTGGGCTCTGGAGCATGGTTTGTGACAAAATGCTAACTGGCCATTCCTAAGCGCGTGTCTCCAATTAGGCCCACTACCTTCTCCGAAAGCAGATGAAACCTAATACATACATACATACACACCAAATGACCCACACGGAATTGACTTTACATTACAGACCACGCAACAACTGTACGCTTCCTGCTCCTGTTGACACAAATAAAATAGAAGCAGCGAGGACAATTTAGCACCCCCTGTGGTGAAGTTTGGAACGGCCCAATTAGAGGGGGAAAAATGCTCCTTGTTCAGCCAGCCAGCTCTTTACAGATCACAAAGTGTTTTATAGCAAGACAACAGTGGCCAGAGGGAGGGGCTCCCTGACCTTCCACCTCAATTAGGGCAGTTCTGCTGCTTTGTAAACTTGCACCGGCCCTTCAGATTGGATGGCCTTTAAAACACTGAAAACCTCTGTGTTAGTCCCTGCAGGGGACAGGGACCAGAGGAAGGGTAGGAGGAGGGACTAGAAGAAGGTAGGAGGACTGGGAGGAGGAGTGACAGGAGAGTGGGAGGAGACCAGGAGGACATGTGGCTGAACGGAACTGGGGACCTCAGTTCACTGGTCCTTCATGTGGTAGGTGTGGTGGTGTCTCTGCTCCCCCTTCAGGAAGGGAGGATTCATATCCTCAGTTGCTGGGAGCTGTCTGCAGCTGGTCCCCAGTTGTCAGTCATTCCCCCAAATGATGAAACAGTCCTTCCCAGGGTCACTCACAACAGCTGCTGGGACAGCCTACACCCAGGGCCTGATCCACAGGAGGCTATCAAGATTCACCCCTACAGGTCAACTTCCAACATCTCTCAAGGGTTGCCTCAGCTCCAGAGTCTTCTGTGGGGTGCACTGAGGTCTCTGCCAACCTAGCACCAACATTTGGTCCTACCTACTCCCAGCCCCTCCCTTCTCCAGGTCCTGACGCAAAGAATGTTCCTTTAAAAAGGCCCCGCATGCTAATCTCTGTTCCAGCAGCTCTCCAGGAAATGCTACCCTCAATATCAAGGGTGGGTTGCTCCCCAAATGTGAAATTGTGGAAACGGGTCATGGCGTGCTGGAATTGGAGTCCAGGACCCCTTGACAGGAGAGGAAAAAAGGGCAGTAAACTGTTTTAATGACCAGCAAGTCTGCAGACCTTTCCTGGACCCCAATTCAGCCGTGTCTTCCTCTTCCTGCACCTGCAGGTCCTCTCTGAGGGCACTGGACCTGGGTTTCCAGCTGTGACATATGCAAATCTTCCTTCCCCTCAGAGCACAGACTCCCCTATCTGTGGGTTAACCCGAGGGGGCAGGGGATCTGAGGAATGAATGGGGACACAGAGAGGGGAGGGGAAGATAAGAAAAAGAGTGTGCCTGTAGCTAATATGTAAAGAATAGCCCCTCTTGCAAAAAAAAAAAAAAAGTGATGATTGCCACCCCCACCCCCACTCTGATGGCTCCCTCCTACCCTGAAAGTGTTAATCCACCTCACAGGGGGGAGAATGGCCTCCCCGCAGGCTAGTTCCCCCGGCCTGCCAGGCAGGGGATCAGGCCCATTGTTAATAAGTAATGACAGCCCAGCTCCTCCGCGGATTCCCCCGGGGTTTTGTGTCAGAAACATCTTCCCTCGCGCTGCTCGAGCTGACAGGCTCCAGCTCCCGGTAGGCAGCTGTGAACACAGGCCAGCCTCCGCCAGGATGTCCCACGTCATCAGGCCCAGAGCCCCGGGGGCAGCTGAGACAGTAGTAATTCCACCCTCCTCCCTGCTCAGGTGAGGATGACCTCAGAGGTCTTCCCGGACCTCCTTTGGCAAGGGTGGAGCTGTGCCCTGGCGTGGTCATTCTTGAAATCCTCCATGGGGGGCATGCTCTGTGGGCAAGGTTGTTGTTGCTGCTGACTGTTGACGACACTGTTTCAGAGGTGCTCCAGGAATCTGGTTATTCAGGTGACCTGCATGCGTATAGGAAGTTCTTTCTTGTGTCTGACCTGAGTTACATAGTACATTTAGTACTTCACATTTGCCTAGAAAAGTTCATGAACTAAATCATTCTGGAACTTTTGGGGGAAAGAGAAAATGTTATGCCTTGCCAGTGCTAGGTCCTGTTTTAAAATATTGGTTTTATTTTACTCAGATGTATCCAGGCCAATAGAGCAGGCAATGGCTGCCATATAATAACCAGATAACTGATTGTATTTACTAATCCCAGGAGGGTGAGGGTATACTTTGTGTCACACGCCAGAGTGGGGGGAGGCACAGGACACAGAGAGAAAGGGAACTGGCGGGTTGGTGCCCTTATTGTGGTTTTTATGGAAAGTAACTGGGTGAGGCAAGGTAAGCAGGGTGAGGATTTGTTAGTCTGAAAAATCTCAACAGGCTCTGGGGCACAGGTCTGTTGCTGGCTGGGCCCTGGGGTGGATGGATGGGTGGCCTGGAGTGGGAGAGCCAGATAGGAGAGGGGTCTGGGGGGTATGGACTCAGGACTGATTGGTTTGCATTTGAAAAGCAAGCTCCTGGGTGTCTGGTTTACCATCTTGAGGAATTGGCTAGGCCTGGGAGGGTCAGTTCCTGCAGGTTCAGCCAGGCCCCGGATATCAGAGCACCAGAATACCAAAAGTAAAAGGTCTGGTTACTGCAAGTCCTCTTTCGGCTTTTCATTGTGTGTGGCTTCTATACCTCAAACAATCTTCAGCTTGTTACTATTTGAAATCCACTTAGAGCAAATTCCTAACAGCATTACTAATAATACCAGAAAACAGTAACAGCCCAAATGTCCATCAACATAAGAATGGCTAAGTAAAAACTGACCTTTGGAACACACAGGGATGCTAGACAGCAAATGAAAGACAGACCTATGTCCACTGATATCTCGTGCTCAAGGAGAGGTGTTCACCTTCTAGAAGTTGTAGAATGATTCACGTACACAATGCAATCCCACTGGATAAAACCAAATGAACAATAGCAAATGTCTAAGGCATACACGTACACCTACATGTCCATAAATGAAGAGGAGAGAAATCTCTGGAGGAATGCACCTCCAAGCTTTAGCAGCTTTCACCTCTGGGGAGGATGTTGCAGGTGGGGTTTTCCAGGATGCGGAAATGGAGTCAGGAGTACTACGGGTTGATGGGGAAGGTGCACGCTTGCCAGGAGAAGAATGGAAGCAGGGCTGGGTAGGGGGCAATGCAGATCTGAAAAGTCTCTGCCTAGGGGGAGCAAAGAACCCCGTTAATGGAAACGGGGGAAGTGGTCAGCCCCAAGTGCCAGCATCTTGCCTGGCTGTTTCAGGGGTCATCGTGAGAAAGGCTGGTGGACTGTGGAGGTTGGCTGGCCACGCTCAACGGGAGCAGCTGGTAGAGGATAAGTTCAGCTTCGTGTCCGTCATAGAGGTCACGGCAGGAGGAAGAGGTGACAGGGAGACTTTTACTTTCCGGAGCTTGACTTGGAGACTGTTCACAGACTGTAGTAGCTATATCTGTACGTTCTAACCAGAGGGATTGACAAATATTCTCATTGGCTGGGATCTGTGACCCCGCCTCCAGGGCAAGTCCTCCTCGCTGACTTGCAGCAGCTGTAGCGGCCCAGGAATCCACCCAGCTGCAGCATTTCCCCAGTTTCTGGCTTTAGCTAAGAAGACCATCTGCTCCCACGCGCTTTCTCCTCTTCTGATGGTGCCATCACAATAGCGGTAATGCTCCTTTCTAGGAACGGGTCTGCTGCACTTTGCAGTCTTGGTGGGCCAGGTGGGGTACTGATGCTGGGGGCAGAAGCAAGAGCTTAGGGCCTCACTGAGGAGCCGGGGAGTCACATTGGCAGCTTCACATTTCTGCAGGGCACTGCATCCTCCTTGCTGGAGGAGAGGTTCAAGTTCAAGTAGGGACATTCACATTCACATCTCACAGAGGAGAGGGTCATAGGTCTGACTGTCCCGAGTGTCGAGTCTTAGAGATGAATGACATCTGGATTTGTCCCTGAAGGATGGAGAAGGCAGTGCAGAGTATTCCAGAAAAGGTAACAGTACACATGCTGGAAAGTGGGAATATGCAGTCTGTTTATACACTCCTACGCAATCCAAATGTCCAGAGGTCAGAGGGCCTTTAGACAAGTCCCGATCCATTGTTGCCAACAATATCTCCCAGGATTGGGTTTCTCTTCATCTTGCTTTCTGACCATCCATGGTGTTGAGTTCATCCCCAAGTTCCAAACAATGACTCTCCTGAAGATCCAGACTGCTTACAAAATGGCTGCCACGATTCCAGACCTCACATTCTCCCCACACTGACCAGGGGAAAAGAGAACATTGCCTCTAGCAGCTGCCGGGGGACACACTGCTAGCATCGCCTTCTTATAAGCCTCAAGCGAATGTCTCCTGACATCTCCCATTGGCTCTAGTTGGCTTATGTGCCTGTCCCTGGAGCAATCACTGAGGCTGGGTGGGTTTCTAAACCCTGGAGAAACTTAGATGTTGGAGATGGTTTTAGTTTAAACATAATGTCAATTTCTGCGAAGGCAAGCAAGCTTCAGAACTTACCTTTTATTCCTAAATCTGGAACAGGAGTTGAGATGTGAATGTAGGAAAAACCTTCAAAAGCATCGTTTGAGAAAGAGACAGGACAACATAGAGATCTATAATTTTTTCCCCCTGCTACACTTTAATTGCCCTTCGCTGCCATGCACTGCATAAATTAAGAGCTAGTTAATGCTATAATGCGTAAAACAATTTCATGCATCTTAAATATTGCACTTGTACTTTAATTCCACATTAAGTGGTCCCCTGAAATTTTTAAATTTACAAAGTCACTGCTGTGCTACATGAAAAAGGTGCTAATTAAGTGTTAATCAGTAGCCAGATAACCTTCCCTGAACCCTGCCCAAGGTCTCCGAAATGACCCATTGCCAGAGAATGTGATGTGATGGCCACAGAACAGAGAGCACAGACACAGACGTGAAATGGTTTCTTAGCCACATCCCAGCCAATTAAGGCAGATTTGCTTATTATGCAGTTCTAATTAAATGACATCCACTATAGTGGACACGAGGCTAATAATAATAATAGTATTTAATACTGCCAGAGCTTGCCATATTCAAAACACTGGGAAGACTTTAGCTAGTGAACAAGTGGCCATCTCTTTCTGGGCAAGGAGATGGCTCCTTTTGGGTGGTCCTGCTAAAAATCTGAAGAAAAGCATACGGAAGGGCAAAATGAAGAGATGTGGTGCGTTCCTTTGAGACATTCGTTGTCTCACAGAGCAGTGCTACTCAAAGTTATGGCCCACACACGGAGTAACCATTCCAAAATCTTGAAGGCAACTTGACTTTGCAGTAATAGCCGAGTGTTTAGTGGACTCTTGCTGAACAGGAAGTGGAGTAGTTCCAATTTTCACAGCGAATGGCATGTGACATGAGCAACAGTAATAGTCACACATGGTAAAGACACGTGTCAGCTTATGATGGACTGGAAATTACACACATACACACATCCTTCACCACAGATGGTTTGAGAAGTACTGTCAGACTCATCGGTGTAGAATAAGAGGACTTGGGTTTCGTTACATCCTCACAAATAAGGAAGGGAGGCTTAACGCATGTTATTTCACACTTCTATATTTTCCCTCGTGTTATTTCTCTACTTGGAGTGTTCTGTGTGTTCCCAGCTTCCCTACTTCCCGCCCAACCTCTTTCAATCACATGAGGTCATCTCAGTTCCTGGAAAGCATTGCTCAGATTCTACTAACTTCAGGAAGGCTTCTCTATGCTCCGCACCCCCAACCCCAACCACCCTTGCCCCCCACCCCACCCAACCCTCCACAAGAGCCAGCCCCGTCTCTTCTGTCTGCCTCAGTCTCTGCACACCATTGTCCTTGCTCTTTTCACCAGATGCTTAGTGCGTTTCTGTCACCTTGGCCAACAGGACCGATCAATCTTTGCAGGTGTTGATGCTTCATGGTGAAGTCCTAGTACAGAGTACACGGTAGCTGCTCATCAAATGTTGACTAAATCCATTTTTAAAACTTTTGTAAAGTATACAGAACATACAACTTGCTCGTTTGATCATTTTAAAGGATACAGTTCAACGGCATTATTTGCATTGAACTTGTTAACCCTTACTACCATCCATTCCCAGAGCATTTTACCGCTTGCAAAACTGAAACTCTGACCTGAACGCTAAGTCCCTAATCCTTCTTTGCTGTCCAGCCCCTGGTGACCACCATCCTAATATCTGACAGCTTGAAGACCTCATAAGAGTGGAATCATATAAAATTTATCTTTTTGTATCTAGTTTTGCTTAGATTGCCTTTATGCTTCACCCAATGTTGTAGCATGTGTCAGAATTTCATTCCTTTCAAGTGAATAAGATTTATAAAAATTTATGAAAGAGTCATAAAAATCTTCAAATTATTTTACAATTTGCAATGAGCAGGGAGCATACCTCCCACCCTTCCCAGTTTCGCTTGTATTTGAAGCAGAGTGGAGAAAAGGAAAGGGCATTGTGGATCCAGGAGGTGGCAGTAGAAAACAAGGGGGCCCTGTGCTCCACAGAGGTCCTGGGCCCCCTTTCCAGGTTCTGCTTGCTCTGGTTCCTGCTTAGTCTCTCGAAAGGAAGAATTCCCACATCCCAGAAAGGAATGGGCTAAGAGACCTTCTGGAAATAGGCAGCGGAGCACAAATGTTAACAGAAATGGACTCAGTCCTGGTTGTGCTCCCACCAGTACTTACCATGTGACCTTGGGCAAGTCTCCTAACTTCTCTGAGCCTGGTCTGTAAAATTGGGATGAGAAAACAGTGTTGTTGAGGGACTCTGATGAGATAATGCATATAAATCATTTGGTGACTTTTAAATATTATGTGTGCCAATTATGGTTATCTTTGTAACTGACATAAAGTCCATAATATAGTAGAAAAGAAAGTATTATTTCCTGATGAGAAAGAATGGCATCTTTCAACTTTCACCTTTGGGGCATTTCTGATTCCTTTCTTTTTCCTTCTTGTTCCCAGCAAGCCTTTGCCTGAGGAGGAGTTCCTGGTCCCTTTCAGCTGAATGCCATCAATTGGCACCACACTGCCAATGCAAGAAACAAAGAGGCACCACAGAGTTTATTCAGGGTGTCAGCAGACACAGTCTGGAAGGACGAGTCAGGCCTTGCGGTGGACGCCTGTGACGAAAGGGGAAGGAACCAAGTGACTTGTCCAGAGGAGCCCAGAGTATAGGACACAATCCAGTACATGGCAGATGCTCATGCCCCTTATTCCCTGCCCTGGCCCCCAGGAAGCTGACCCCTCTGCCTTCATCAAAGGGCTCTGCACTCTCTGGCTTCTAGTTGGTAAGTTCTGGCCAAGGGGAACTGTGTCAAGGGCTGGGAAAACGGGAGGGGAGTGAGGTGAAGATTTACAGCCTAACTTCCTTCTTGTGAAGCTGACTTGGGCTGCTTGACCCTCCACTGAAGGTCCCTGCCTGCTCTTCTCACCTCTGTCCCTACCTAGATTTGATTAACCACAAGCTCCCCCTATCCCTCAGGCTCCCCGGGTAACAACTCCAGGCTAACAGCTCCCACTTCTTGTACAGTCCATGGGATTCCCCTGTACCCACATCTCTGCTGCTGGTCCCTTTATCATAAATGCATCTCAAACCATCCTAACGGATTCCAGTTGGGACACTGCCTGACCCCAGAGCCTTGTGGTTGGGGCCATTTTAAACAGGGCAGGTATGGCTTCCCCCACTCCCCTATGGCCCACTCTAATCCAGTCCTTCTTGTCCTCTCATGGCAGGTCTTAGTTGAAGGAAACAGAGGTGTTGGGCTACATCCAGGGTGGAGAGCTGAGGCTGGGGAAATCTCGATGCTGGGGAAATCTCGATGCTGGGAGAGGCTAGGTGAGCTTTTTTTGAGTGGTAGCCCTAACCTTGGGGGTCGGTGTAGTGGGGATGGTGGAGGGGTGGGGGAAGGGCAGGGAGGGAAGGAAGGTGAGAGGTACAGGAAAGTCTCATTTTCCGAAATGCTGCCTGTCTCTGGGTGCACACACCTCACCCCTGTGGCCTCCACAGAGCTGTTTATTGACTGTCGTTAAAGTGGAACCTGACCTCACTGATGCTGTTTCAGGTGGTTTAGGGCCTGCAGCTAGTATGGGATGTCAGATTAGGGGGTGCCTCCACATTCTCTTCTTTGAGATCCTGCTTGGGCACCTTCCCAAAGATGCTGCTTCCCAGACCCCCATTGAAGGGCCAGAGGACACAGGACCGCCTGCTTCTGCCCCTGCCACACCAATTAGATAAGGGATGGGCACCTGACCCAACTGGAACAATGAGATGCCTACCCATGACTTCGGTCTGGGGACAACTTAGTAATGCCAGGCTCTCTTTGTTGACTGCTCGAAGGCTTTGTGCTAGGCACCAGGGAGATGGACGCAAACAGACCAGGGAGGCCACCTGAGGTAGCTATGTTTTACCATGTGCACGAGCAGCAGAAAGAGCTGAGAGAGAAGAAAGAACAATCTGGAAGGGAACCAGAGATCAGAGGCCTCAGAGCAGTGGAGGCAGAGGAGAGAAGGGAACTGCCAAGTGTCTGCTGCTCCCCAGTTTCTCTTTCCTGTCCCCAGAGGCCAGCTGCACTTCCTGTCCTTGAATCTCTGAGATAGCCTCATGTTCGTCCCATAAATTCTCCCTTTTTACTTAAGCTTGTGTGAGTGGGCTTCTGTTTTGTGCCTCCAGACCGTCCCTGCCCGAGGCACGCCACGTGATACAATTAGCTCACAGTCCCTAAGGGGCAATTTATCGTTTTTTTGCAGACTCTCTGCCATAAATTTAAAATCTCCACCTGGCTTCCCCTTGCCAACCAGCGAGTGTCCTTCTGGGTTTTTTGTTCTCACAGGCCACCAATGAACTCGTGTCACCAGTTCCAATGGCCTTTCCGTCCCCCATCTCCTCCTGTCCTCGTGCTGCTCCACATGGCTGACCACTCCTTCCTCCCTCACACTCTCCCCCTACGTGGCTCTCTGACTCAGCCTCTCCAGTATCTCCTGCTGCTACTCCTCCTGTTCTTCATTTGCCTAGCATTGCTGGCTGCTCGGGTGCCCTGCTCTGCCCTGGAAACCTCTCCCTCGCCTTCCTGCTGGCTCTCTCCATGGCTCCCTCCCTCACCATGGTTTCTATCATCACCTCTCCCCAGACACAAATTTGCACCTCAGTTCGGCCCTCCAGTCCTCATTCCCGCCCAGCTGCTGGAAATACATTTGTGGGTATCCCACTGACTCCTCAAATTTAGTGTGCCCCCAAATGATCCCAATATTTATTCTCCCACACCTGACCCTCCTCTCATGTTTCCCAGTTTGACTAATGAAGCAGAAAGTGTCTGTGTCCTTCATCAGTGACTCTCAAAGCCGGGAAATTTTGGCAGGGAATCTTGGCCAGGCTCCTTATCCCTTTGCCAGGAAATACCCACCTTGGCCCTCACTCAAATCATGATTCCAATTTCTTTGACTTTCTTCTTGTTGCTCATGTGAGAATGAGTCACGTGGGATCTTTGGCACAAACGTGCTCCCTTTCCCTCATGCTGAGACCCACCGGTCCAACCTGAGGACCATAAAGGAAGTCCTGTGCGACTCACGTGTGATCCCTGTGGAGACCAGAGGCTGCCAGTACCTCAGAGAGGTGGTCTCCCAGTAGGAATCCATCAGATAGAGATCTTCCATACAGCCACCTAGGAGAGCATGAGTCTGTCAGGATGTGGCTACAGGGAGGGCAGACCTGAGGAGCAAGAAGGTAGAATCCAGACTCAGTCAGTTCTAAGCTCAGCAGGTACCCAACATCTCACCTGTAACCCAAGGAGTTTGTTTCCTGGGGGTGCAGTAGTCAGGAAGATGTTGGTTGCTGTAATAAGTAGGCCCCCAGAATGCAGTGGCTTGCCACAATGGAAGATTATTTCTCACTGACAAAATCCAATATGGGTGTTCCCAAAGGACAGAGGCTCTCCTCTCCAGGGGTGATTCAAGGACCCAGGTTTCTTGCATTTTGTAACTCTGCTCCACTCATCTGTACCAATGTGTAGAAAGGGCAAGGGGCTTGTGGGAAGTTTCTGTGGACCAGAGTGGATGTGCCAGTCTTCTTTTTCACTCACACGCCAGTGGCTGGAAAGGCTTCACCTGGGGTACGTAGCTCAGCAAAACCAGTTTGGGAAGCAGTTAACTCATTCCCCTGCCCCGCTAGCTCATTTCCCACCTTGATCACAGCAGGCCACTCATCTCAAGATCTCAACATCTGTTGCTGAAGTGAGAAATTCTGAGGTACAGGGACACAGAAAGGGAACTTCTTGAGGGAAAGGGCTCTGGGGGGAGAGGGGAGAGTGGATAGTGGGGGATGGGACACCTGGTCCATCAGGAATCAGCAAGACTGGCTTCTGCAGAGGTCCAGAAAATCAGAGAGACAGCCCTGAATCTGAGGTTGCCAAGTTCTTCTTTTCCCT
Source organism: Uropsilus gracilis (assembly GCA_004024945.1). Taxonomy (NCBI): domain Eukaryota; kingdom Metazoa; phylum Chordata; class Mammalia; order Eulipotyphla; family Talpidae; genus Uropsilus; species Uropsilus gracilis. The sequence goes on from PVHY01016059.1 coordinate 29,454, forward strand.
TCTATCCAGTCACCTGGCATGTCCCTCAATACCTGCCACACACTGACCCCTGGGCGGAGCATCTCCCAGTGCCCTGGGGCTGCTGTTATGAAGAGCACCTGCTCAACTTTCAAGTCACCCCAATACCTGTGCTGCTGGGTCCTGTAGCTGGGCAGTGACTGGAGGAAGAAGCCACTTATCCAAGATCTCAGATGACAATTAACAAGACCACATCCCTCTCACTGCACTGCTAGAGTGACCCAAATCCCCACCGCGTGCAACATAAAGAGAAACTTTGTTTCCTGGGGGTATAGTAGTCAGGGACAAGAAAGACAATTCAAAGCTCTTTATACTGACAGTAGATTCGTCTGTAAAACAAAGTAAAGGATCAGATGATTCAATTGTTGTCTAACCCAGTAGCCATTAGTCATGTGTGTCTATCTACATCGAAAGTGATTAAGATGAAATAAAAACAAACATTTAGTTCCTTAGTCACACTAGCCCCATTTCAAGCACCTAATAGTGACATGTGTAGTGGCCATTGGCTTGGACAGTGCAGTCACAGAAAGTTCTGCCGGGCAGTGCTGATCTAAAAAGTACCTTGCAGCGCTGATGGTCTGTGACTTTATGAAAAATAACACACAGTAAAAATGTGATGTCTCGTTCATCAAAGCACTCGAAAGGGAAGTATAAAAGGAAGACGAGAGAAGGCGTGAGGAGGAAAACAACTAGAAAGGAAAAATGCTCAGATGCCAGACACAGGCCATTGTAAACATCCCGATTTGTTTACATTCAACTCAGCTGTTTTAAGAAAACAGGGTTTAGTTTTGAGGCCACATATGGGTTGGCATTTGACCGCCAGTGGGCACTGAGGGAGTCTTACGCATCACTCTACCTCTCTCTTCAGGCCATGATGTGATTTGCTTCTCTCCTCTCCGTCCACCCACCGCTTACGGCTGGTCACAGCTTAATGCAGAGCAGTGGAGCCGCCCTGCTGCCTCCCACCTGGGACCAAGAGACTCAGATTCTCTGCAGCTAAGTGACACACTGCCTTGCAGGGAGAACCGGACTGGCTAATTTGCCTTTTCTTATCAGATCATGATCAGCTTCCAGATCCGTCTCTGATTGACCAGTCCTGAGTCAGGACTCTCTCTAGGCCAATCAGCAGCAGTCAGTGGGAGGGAGGGACCACGTGGAAGAAAACAGGGCTACCCAGATAGCAGGATGTAGGCTAGAAGACGGGTTCCCAAAGAGGGAGGCAGGGGGGTGCAGACATAATGGCTTGGTCAGATCAGGCCACAGGGAAACCACACACTCATCAAAGATGAGTAAACAAAGGGGCCCCATTCACCCCTTTCGTCACCCCTTTCTTCACACCCCTAATAGACACTGTGCACCTGCTATGGGTGTGACTCCGCAGTATAGGGAGTGCCAACCTCTATTTAAAATAGCACCAGTGTTGCCTCTCCAGTCCAGGCTGTGTGACTTTGGGCAAATGACTAAACTTTCCTGTGCCTCAGTTTTGTCATAAAAAGTGGTATTTATTCCCGGTGCCTCCTTTAAAGGGTTGTTGTGAGCTGCTTAGAGTAGCAGCAGGCATATAGTAAGCATTATGTAAATATTGGCTATTATCATTAGCCTGCGGGAGTTTATGTCCTGTGTGGACCACAGATGAGTAATCAAATTGGAATGACACGTGATGAGTGTGATAATCAAAGTGGGTGAGAAATGTGTGTGTTTTCAGCACGTTTCAGACTTCTTTCAGACTTCTAAAGCAGTCCCATTGGCTCTACCACAATTTCAACTGCCCAGAAGGAACCGCTGTTGCCTTTTTGATTTGTCTCGTCTCATATTTACCTCCATATTTCTTTGCGTTTTTTTTTAACCTCCATATTTCTAAATGTGCTTTGCTGTTGTTGTTTGATTTATTCGTCTTAGACATTATCCATCTGTTTTAGGTTGAATTGTGTCCCTCCAAAAGATGCTGCCATCCTAAGCCCTAGTACCTGGGAATGTGACGTTATTTGGAAATCACGTCTTTGCAGATGATCACATTAAGGTGAGGCCATTAGGGTGGATTCTAATCAAGTATGGAAAGCAGAAGTTGGGACACAGACAACAGCATGACTCAAGGAGGATGCATGTGAAAGTGGGATTTGGCTGCCCTGAGTTCAGGAGCTACCAGAACAGGGGAGAGAAACTTGAAACAGATCCTTACCTCCTTGAGAGGGAGAGTGGCCCCACCCACCCCTTGAGCCCAGGCATCTAGCCAACAGAACCGTGATGCGTGCATTTTTGTTGCTTATGCCTTTCGATCTGGGGTGCTTTGCCATGGCAGCCCTCACAAATGACTCCACCACTGGGTTTTTCACTTGACAATCACATTTAAATGCCCCCCACCCCCCACACTGTCTCTTGTTCATTACCCCTATTATCCTGATGAAATAGTATCACAATCTTTTGTTAAATCTATATTCAACGTTTTAAAGTATGCCCATTTCTCCACTGCCCTGTCTGGTGGTACACGTGGAGCACATGTCCTTTAACTCTGTAAGTTTTCCTTTCCTTTGAGTTAATATCTATCTCTCCTCTCTTTTGGATTGGTTAGCTTCCTGCGTACCACTCCTGAATTCATCCCAAAGATGTGTTTTTCTCTTCCGGATACTCTCAAGTGAACCCCTTAACTTCTGTGGTGTCTCCTCAGAATCCAAGTAAGAATTTTCCCTGCTTTTGTCCAATATGTGGGACCTGAAGTTTTCTTTTTTTAAAATATTATTTATTTTGTTCTTTAGATCACAACCTCTGTAAATGGTTTTTGGGATACCTCCCCCTCCCTCCTCCTTCTGGTGCCCCTTCCATTCTCTCAAACCCCACTCTTTGTTGTTTACTAGTTGTGCTAAATCCATTAATCTCTTTCTTTCCTGTGGCAGTGTCCTTTCACTGGGTGAGGGACTGTGTTGTTGGAACCAGGGGAGTCTTGCTGGTAGGTTTTCAGTCTTAAGTGTGTGTTGGGCGGCCAGGCTGTATTCATTTGTGATCTGTCCATGTGTTCTTGCTGCAGGCCGTCCTCTCCAATCCCATCTCCGCTGCTTTGCTGCTTTACCTTATGGCTCTGGTGTCAGATTTAGGGGGTCTCACCCCCAGCCAGTGTTGGTCAAGAAGTTTCTCTGTGAATACAGGCGTCTGAGAATGGCCTTTGTAGATCATCTCCTCTCTTCAGTTTGCAGTTTTAATGTGGGGCCGATTACCCCATCTTTGGTCTTCCTCTCCTCTCCCCTAGTGTGGGGAGGGGGTGTTGCTCTCTCTAGAAGGCATCTCCAAAATGAGGTCCCAGGTTTTCCCAGCCTGGTGAGCGCATAAGTGTGCATGGTGACATTGTGTCTCCACAGTTGTTTCTCTTGTCTCACATGCACTGGTTCTCTTGGCTGTCCATCTGCTGTGTCGAGCTCAGGCTTGCGGGCTGGATTTTTGCATGATCCCTCACCTGTTCTATGATGGGGTTTGTGTTGCACATGTTCTTGATCCTCTGAAGTTTAGCTGGAGTGAGAGTGAAATGGAAGGACTCCTCCCTCCCTCCTCTTGCCCACATGCCGGTACCTCCCTGTGCCGGGGCGGGGCCCGGATGTCTGGGCCTGCACCCTTCCATGCTCCCCTTGGGCTAGGAGCAGAGGGCAACATAGCTCCCCCGATCCGGGCTGCAGATGGCTGCCCTGTGCAGCAGCCACCCGCTGGTGAGTGGGGCCACAATAACCCCCACCTCATCCCCCCTCCAGGGCTCATCCAGCTCAGGGGGCTTACCCAGGAACCTTGACCCCCTTCACTTCCTGCTGGCAAGGGAGCTCGGATGGCTAGGGACCCGGGTGCACCAGCAGCCCTGAGGTGGCTCTGAAGTTTTCTAAATCCGATGCTTTACACAGTCATAGTTTGCTTTTTAAAAATTAGCTACTACTGTGTAACAAATCACCATAAAGAGGTTAGTTAGCTGCTGAAGGTCACCCACGCTGGTTCCAGGCCCCTGGGAGGGACCCCCTCGCCGCGCACCACCTCCGCCACCCCTGGGAGCCAAGCCCCGCCTCCAGGTTCCTCCAGAAATGCGCCCACCTTGCCCACGCCAGGTTAGTTAGCTGCTGAAGGTCACCTGCGCCAGTTCCAGGCCCCTGGGAGGGACCCCCTCACCGCGTGCCACCTCCGCCACCCCTGGGAGCCAAGCCCCGCCTCCAGGTTCCTCCGAAAACCTGCCCACCTTGCCCACGCCAGGTTAGCTGCTGGAGGTCACTGGCGCCAGCGCCGCTTGCAGCGCCGGCGCAAATTACTAAACTAAACTAAAGTACAGATCTACTTTCAACCTGGAATACACTCCCATCAACATGCCAACCAACACAAGATCCATGGTTTCTCAGTATGTAGAACAGGTTCGAAAGCAAAACACAGTAAGGAGAAAAACTTTAAACATACAAGCAAGCCCTACAAGAAGTAATCCATCGCCAACAAAGAAAGGACAATCTCCAGAAAACTCCAAAGAAATGATTTGCATCTCAGAAAAAGATTCCTCTATTAACATGTTAAATGCACTCCAGCAATTAAGAGAAGAATTAGGAAAAAAGGATAACAGTATGATAGAAGCAATTAATGCACTAAGGGAGGAAATAGAAACATATAAAAAAGAAAGCATCAATATGCATACCCTAATCAACGAACTAAAGAATGAAAATGAATCCCTAAAACTGAAATTGAAAGAGACTCAAGATTTAAAGGTTGCAATAGATGAGCTCAAAAACGCACAGAAAAACCATGGCAGTAGAATAGATGAAATAGAGGAACGAATCAGCACACTTGAGGATACAGAAATAGAGAGGACAAAGAAAAAAAAAGAGAGAGAGAAACAAAGTAGGAGGACTGAAGACAAGCTCAGAGATTTGTCAGATTCCTTAAGGAAAAGAAACATAAGAGTAATAGGAATCCCAGAAGGAGAGGAGAGTTATGGGAACTGAAAAACTGTTCAAAACAATAATAGAGGAGAACTTCCCAAATCTGAAGAAAGAAATAAATATAGACATACAGGAAACCAAAAGGACACCAAACTACTTTAATGAAAGAAAAGCCACAGCAAGACACATCATCGTAAAACTTTCTAGAACCCAAGATAAGGAAAAAATAATGAGAATGGCTAGAGAAAAGAAACAGACAACCTACAAAGGAAAATCCATTAGACTGACCTCAGATTTTTCTGAAGAGACACTCCAGGCAAGGAGAGAATGGAGTCA
>PVHY01016060.1:0-34567 GCA_004024945.1 Uropsilus gracilis
AGAGTTTGGACCAAATTTGACATTCTTCCAGGTCTGTTGAATTCTTAATCTTTCATTGATGTGGACAAGCTAGTGATGAGTGAAGTAAATTGGAATCTAACCAACACACACTTTTTCTGGCTGGCAATGTATTCACGCAAGAGTCATTTTTAAGTCGACTTGAAATTACTCCCTCTCAACCTTTCTTCTCATTTTTACCTCCTCCCACTTCCTTGTCCTTCTTCGTATACCTCTGCCATCACAGCAACTTGTCGTCTTTTTTCCCCTAAATGAATTAATCCAGAAAGCTTGTGAAGCTGAGAGGGCCAGGTGTGAGGGAACATAAACAATTGTTTTCAGTGTCTTTCCAGGAAATGTGAGAGGCTGTGGACACTGCCCTCAGGCTCCCTGTTCTGGGAGCCACCACAGTTTCTGCACGGCCCCATTGGGAGGCTGACCAAGGAGGCTGTGCCTGCAGTCAGTGTCCAGTAGGTGCAGGGCTAGCGAGCTGGTTGTAGCGCACTTCCAGTCTTACATTTGAATTCACCGTGATGGGTGATGACAGGAAACAGCAGATGTCACTTTGGAAGGGAGCAGAGCTCAGCTAGGGTGTGATTGATTAATGGATGTATTGAAGAATGGCATCACAGAGTGGGGAAAAGTGACAATGGAAAATGTTCATTTTCTTTCAAACAGTATATTTTTAGCTCAGCCCTCAATTATTGCTTCATTCCAGGAGGAGAAGTTGGATTATACACTTTTTTTTATTGCTATAAAAATGGGAACTGAACTGTAAATAGATGATATTTTTTCCTCATCAAATTGTCCATTTACCAGTTCAGCTTGTTTTCTGACATGCTATAGAAACTAACAGTAACTATGACCCTCAGCCTTAGAAAAGAAATGGATTGTAGATGAAGTTCCTTTGGAGGGCATGCGTGCGTGTGTGATGTGTGTGTGTGAGAGAGAGAGAGAGAGAGAGAAAGACAGGCAGGCAGGCAGGTAGGCAGACAGAAATTTCAAAGGGAATTGCATTATATGAAACTCTTGTACCATGTGTCTGCACTAAATTTTAATCATATTTGTCTAATGCTTTTCTTTTTCTAGCAACATTAATGCATTCTATAAATTAACCTTTAAAGTGCTTTGGCCTCTCGGTTTAACTTAATTTCTCTTGAGTTAAATTCTTCGTCCTTGTTTACACACTTAGACTTGTAGTTATCTATTGGGGAATTTATGTCAGGAAATACATTAGGTACCTAATTGTAAAAGTGGAGAAGAGAAATATGTCCCCTTAGTGTTAATGTCATGTTTGATAAGGCCAGGTTGCGATAGGGTGCTGCTGGGTAGTACATTCAGAAAGAATGCATCTAGTTATATATTGGATATGTTGGGTATATATTGGAAGGTAGTTTTAATTTATTTGATTTCTAGAGGGATCTTGTAAAAAGTCTTATTCTCTTTGTTGTTTTTTTGTTTGTTTGCTTTTGAGACTAGGTCTCGCTATTTTTGCCCGTGGAACCGCAGGCTCTCGTTGCCTGGGGTACCACAGACTCAAGCAACCCCCAGCCTCAGCTTCCCAGGTAGCTGGGATTACAGGCACGTGCCACCACGCCCAGCTAGTTTTTTGGAACTAGGTCTCGCTACGGGTTCCAGGCGGGACTCAGACTGTGATCCCTAGCCCCAACCACTTCATAGACTGAAGCTTACAGGCACGAGCCACCGTTCTTGACCCAAAAGTCTTATTCTCTTTGAGGAAAAAAAAATAAATAAATAAGTGCAAAGTCGCTACAGAGACCAATAATTTATCAAGTAACAAGTCAAATCAGTTCACTTGCCAGCCAGAGCTGTTCCAATATATTCTGGCACATCTGAGCATACTGATTAAGCGATTGAGGTCTAACTTTCTCCCTATCTGCCTAGGACCTAAGTTAGTTTTCTGTGCACTGATAGAGGTTTGATAAACACCTTCTTCTTTATGATGTAGGGACATTCTTGAGGCATTGCAAACAGTAGTACTGTGAGAATTCCTAACAAACACCAGAGAGAAGGAAGGACTGATGAGGTGTTAAGGATGTTCATGACTTCATGATTTTGAAGTTATAGAGTATCAAATTTTGAGTTGTAGAAAGAGATATGTTTAGATCAAAGAATTAGAGATGAAAACCTCACCTGACAGACATGGGGTATTGTGTTCCTGTCAAAGGTTTCATTATGCTTTGTATAACTTGAAAGTAATTTCCTTAAAAAGTGAAATAAAAGTCTCCAAATACATATTTGATCAACATTGTATTTGTTTTTTATCATTTAAAAAAATTAAATGTGTTGGTCATTTACATGTCTATAGCTGGGAATAAACCTTTTTGTGTGTGTTTTGAATTTTAGATCACTTTTTAAAAATGTATTTTTATTTTTTGGTGTTTACATATTTATGCTTATATGTGTGTGTGTGTATATATGTGTGTGTGTGTAATTATATTACATCATTGCATTTCCTAGGGCTCTCCACCCCTATCACCCATGAACCCTTGTCTTACCTTCTTGTGCTCATCCCTTCCTTGATAGCTCCCTCTCCTCTCCTCCTCCCTTTCCCTAGCTGATTACCCCAGTTCTGTTGTCAGTTTATTTTGACTTTTTCTTGTCCTTTTGTTTATTATTCTTATATCCCATCTATTGGTGAGACCATATGTCTTTTTCTTTCGGACTTATTTCTGCTCATATGATTCCCTCTAGGTTCATCCATGTCACCACAAATGCTTCATATTTGTCAGTTTTGATTGCAGTCTAGTACTCCATTGTGTAAATATACCACATATTTTGGGGCATTCATAAGTTTTGGGGCATTCAGGTTATTTCCACAGCTGGTAACTGTAAATAGTGCTGTGGCAAATACAGGTATCTTTTTGAATTAGTGTTTTGGTGACTTTTGGGTAGATTCCTTTATTTTTCTTTATCTTTTTTAAATAAGCCATGTGCCAACAGAAAAGATAAGTTGTGGGATATTGGCTTTCTTGGTGAATCATGTTATCTAAAATATGATCTACTGGTTGAATAGATTTTGTGTGGCAATATACATGGCCAATGTAAATATAATAATAATCTCAAAATGAATGTATTATCATTTCAAAGCCACTAGCAAACCAGACCACCATGTTGCAGGCTCACAGGAAACAGGCTAAGAGTGAGTGGCTACTTCTAAGGCTGTACATGACAACAATTTTAATTATCATTTCCAATAACAACTCGTAGGAGAGATCATCAGCAAAACTGTTTAGACTATTTTGTCTTTTATGAGACTACTAATCAAATGTGCTAAAATAGTATTGTTATTAAGGAGTCATGAGTGATTTGGTGTGAAACGATGTGCATGAGGGTGAAGCTTATAATTTTCTAAAGCATTTACTAACAATAAAAGAATATCTTGGTCATTGAAGGCAGACTCAGGTTAAAAGTAGACAATATTTTTTTCTATTAAGTGATAGATAATATCCAGCACTGTTTCTATGTAAGGTGAAAAAGGAAGACACATATTTTCAAATAGAATGAGAAGTGGAAATATTACTGATTTATCAATGATTTTCAAGTGTATTTTTACTATACAAAAGCTTTAAAAACTTTAAAATAGCAAGTTTACCATGATCTAGTATTTGAATAAACAATCTTAGAAAGTTTAGGTACTAGATACATGTGTTCAGTCTGATGCATAAAATAAATCTTTTCTTGTATATAACCACAAAATTGTTTAAGGGCTTTTATAAGATTATTAAAAAGAAAAATATTGATCAGTCCTTAAATAATTATATGATATGCTTGATTCTAATGCCTATGGTTTCACACTTACTATATCATTGATGTTTTTATTTTTGGCCTAACTCTTGTTCTGTTATTCAAAATTAGAGTTTCAGATTGTGAGTTTTGAAAAAAAAAAAAAAAACGAGTATGTTTAGGTCAAAGGATTAGAAGTATTTCCAAGTAGCCCGTTATTTATCCACTGAAAATTTTGAATGGTGAAATGTAATTTTTGAAAAATTTTTGGGTGATAAAGGTAAGTTTATTTAAGAAAAGGGAAATGAAAATAAGAAATAAAGGAGATAAAACAAGAGAACAACCTGTGTTGTTCTTGTTTGCTTGGATCAGGAGGGGGTAGGGATAGGCTACTTGAATGATGATATTTTAAATCTACATTTTATTATCTTCTTACAGTGAATGAATGTTTTGTTGAACTTCTTCAGTTTAAAAGAAATTAAAAAGTGCTCCCTAATATAACTTCCTGCTGCCATTGTTTTGCTTTGTAAGAGTTACAAATTTAAGAAGAGTCAAAATTTAGTTCAAGTATTTACCATGTTATTATTCCTGCTGTCTGTCTACAGATAGCCTGTGAAGATTGATCAATGGTTTTATTACTCAGAGAGTCAAAAAGAGGCAAAAGTTTCTTTCTCTCCTTATTAACTTTCAGATTAACTATGAGGAACCAAATTGAATTCTTTCTGAAACCAATTTTGCAGCGGTTTTTAAGTTTTGACTTTGTATAGATGATTGTAAGGATATCTATACAAAATACCTGAGGAAAAAAATCAGCCATAGTTTATATATAACATAGTATTTCTGTACAATCCATTAAGTACATATTAAAATATTTTGAACTGGTATATCTTGCCATGGGGGTGGGAACAATTCCATATCAAAGTTTTCTCTTGCTTTCAGCCTTTCTTACTGCTAATATAGCTAAAATTTATGCTGGTGAAAAGGAAACAACCTTCCCTCAAACAAGTTTCAGTGTACAATATTATGGAAAAATACCTCTTTGATGTAGCCAGAAATTTAAAGCATGTGAAATAAGTGGAACTCTTGGTCATGAACCAGTGTTTTCTGGGAGAATGGGTTTTAAGCTGAAACAGGAGAATAGACTTTGATCCACCCCCACCCCTGCTGCCCCTCATCAGCAAAACCTTTGCCAATTCATACATCAGAGAAGACTGGATTAACTAAGGACTTCCTGAAGAGCAGTTCACTTACCTGAATTTGTATGTATGAAAGACAAACACACACACACACACACACACACACACACACACACACACAAGGACTGAACAAGCAAATAGAAAGCACAAGAACAATCAATATTTCTGAACTCATGGCTATATAAGGTCCTTTCTGTCAACTGTAATCACCAGTGGAAGATCAGTCATTCTTTTGAAATCAAAATTCACTTTAAAAAATAAACAAAAATTGCCTGAGTGGTGGTTGCTTCTAAATCTAAAACATATCATTCCAGCAAATAAAACAAACAACTCCCCAAATTAACCTCCCCAACTTTTTTTCCTTTTCAGGACATACAGAAAGAAGAGATTTTACGGACATTGAAAGTAAATTTGCCCTAAGGACCCCTGAAGATGCAGCTGAGGATACTTGCCACCTTATTCCTGGAGTGACAGAATCAGTGGCTAAATGCCATTTCAACCACAGCAGCAAAACTTTTGTGGTGATCCATGGCTGGACAGTAAGAGAGACAATTTAAGCAGAAATGAATTGTGAACCCCATGACGGGTGTCCACATCCTTTGCTACTGCCAGCTGTCTTGTGGCTTTGCTTTAAACTTGAGTGCAGGCAGTGGTGGCTCTGGGTGAGACTGGGGAATGCAATCTAACAAGTTCATGAGTAGCTCCTGAGACAGTGCCAGACTTCCTTTCTCTACAGAGCTGGGTTCATGCCTTTGAGGCAGCTAATCCTATGTGGTGGGAAAGCAAGGCTCTGTTCAATTAAAGAAGAGAATGTAGGTTATCAGTGTAGAGACCTGATGGAGCCCTGGTGTCATTCTGATTATCTAAGCACATTGCCCAAGGCCCTTTCCTAAGGAAAACAGCCTGTAAGAGTGGGGAGAGGCCTGCAGTGGAGTAAGGAGATGTTGATTCTGGTTCTAACTTTGTCATTCTCTCTCTGATGGGGATCAATTCTCTCTTTCTCTCTCTCTGGGCCCCTCCTGATTAGAATCCCTCTAAGGTTTCTAATTGTAAGCTGTTACTTAATTTTTCTAGACATAAAAGAGAGCTAATCAGGAAACTTCCATGCAAGATGAGTAGAAAAAAAGTGAAAACTACAGTCAAATTCACTCTCAAAGTATATTAAGTATATGAAAGTAGTATTCTCCAACTATGCTGAATAGTAACTTTACATGCTACAGTTCTTGCTTAACTACTTTGCTTGTTTTGTTTTTTAAACTTTTAATCCTGTTATCAGATTTTATTGTCTATTTAAAAGGACTTAAATCTAATAGAGGATTAGTGAGAGATATTATTGCCCATGATGTCAGAGTGTGTGAGTGTAGTAATAGATACTACATTCTAATGAGATAGATTAGCAAATGTCTGCTATATCCCTAGTCTTTTCCTACATAGTTTAAGTGGCTTTGTTATTAATAATATTGGACAATTGATAAAATTTTTATGGATGAAAACTACTAATAATTCACACACCTTTAATAAAATACATCTAGAGCTAATAGTCTATTTACTATCATATATTTGTTATAAAAATTGTAGGTTCAAATTCTTAGTATAAATCTTTTTATAGTTTAAGAGAATTAAATAGGAAAAGTAATCTTTGTTGGTTTTGAAGACACTTGAGTTGTAAATAGAACTTGGTTTTTAATGCTTTCAAAGGTTTAAGTTGAATAAGCTTTTGACAGGGATAAATTGATTATCTCAGGCATTTCAATCTTATTATCTTTGAGAGAATTTTATACTTTAGGAAATTCTGAAGAATATGTTTCTCAAACTCAGTGGACACAATATCTTTAGATAGTGCCAGTTTCCATCCTGGTTCTACTGCCTTCCAGGCCCAGCTGTGTTCATCACACTCTGTGTCTTGAGAGCTTGTTTACTGAAGCTCAGGGTCTAGCTGCCTGAGACTGAGCTTCATTCATCACACTGAGTTGGGTGCAATAACAGCCATGCTGGATGGACAGCTGACCACATCTTATGTTGATGCACTATTTCACAGAGGGACCTGGTGCAGGCAGTATGGTGGACTTCAGTCTACCTGAGAATCAAAGGTTTTATATGTTGGTGCTGATTTAAGAAATATCTGAAGACAAACTCAGAAAACTATACCTATGCAGAGGAAAAGTAGGTGCATTTTTAGATTCTCCACCATGTTTAGTTAAGCACAGTAGTATTTTGTGCTGAATGAAAGCAAATGACAAGAAAGATTAGGTTTGTTGGTAGGCAAGTAACAGAAGCATTAATCACTACAGGAGAAAGTGAGGTTCTTTACTCTTTGACAGGCTGCTAAGGATAAACATTGATAGTACAGAAAAACTTATAAAAAAAAAAGGGAGTTAAGAGCAAATCTTGCCTTATCTGAAGTGAGCTGCTCAGTGACTCAAGAAGGTAAGTTTAACAGAAGTGAGATTTTGGAGTTTTACTGTGAGTGGCCCAGAAGAACACTGAATATGTAGTGTGTACGCATAGAGAGAAGTTCAAACATCCCTTCCTGGGGATTCCTCACCTGCTTGGGACTCGGAAGCAGCGTTTTACATACAGGGTTCAAACTGTGACACGGGGGAACCTCACCATAGGCAGAAAAGAAGAGTGCTTATTGCTAAAAAAATTATATCCTCCCTGGAAGGCATCTGCGAAAGTGGCCTATCCCTGACCTCAGAGAAGGCAAAGGATACAGGGCTAAAGTATCAGGGTCTTGTGCTAGGTGGCTGTTATAGTGGATCCTGCAAAGACCCAGGATGCACCCATACTTGAAGCAGCCTCACTGAGATATGCACAAAGATATTTAAATAAGTTCCTAGTAAGCTAGTTCACCTTTGTACCCTTTCTTCTTTGTTTTCTGTTCATGTTTGACATAGTTATTGAGGTGACATTTTATCACTGCAAGTAGTCTGGGAACCAGAGTGTACATAAGAAGTAACTTACAAGGTGAAGGGTAACTTCTAGAGCATTTGAGTCTTTTGTTTAGCAGGTGACCTAATAAACTTAAAGCAGTGAGCTTAGAAATGACTGGTGGAAAGCTGGAACTGGAAGGAACAGCTCCTAAATTGTGGACTTGCTTTTTCCTACCATAGTAACATCTTGAGAAGTCAGGCAATTTATTAGCGCCAGGAATGAAGTGAGATGTCATGTTTTGATAGTTTACACTAGAAAGTAGATAAACAGAAATGGAAACATAAATGAAAGAACTGCCACTTAAGATGAAAGTGCCAAGTGATGTTCCTTGGTTTGGGAAATCAACTGTTTTTTCATTGAATTATTCTAAGTATATAGATTCTGCAAATTTCCCCCTAAATATGGATTTCAGAATCTTTTTATCCACTGAGTGTGTAATTGAGTAATCTTGGCTGTCTACAATATGATCTGCTTTGAGGTCATATTAGAGGTGGGTGGGTTTGAGAATTTAAATATGATTGTCGCCCAGTGCAAGTTCATGGCACGATGGTATGAAAATTTATAATCTGTAGTTTATAATATGTTTCAGTTTTAAAGTGTGCATCTTTGTGAAGTTGTCCAACGTCTCCTCTCTGAAAGCATAAATCAGAATTTGACGTAGAGTGATTTGACAAACCAACAACTCTTTTGACATTGAATTTAAGGGTTTTTAAAGACAAGAAGACAAAAGTTATACTTGACAACATGCTTTACTCCAAGCAAAACCATCCTGGAAACATAACTATTAAAACTTATTAATTCTGAAAATTAAAAAAAATTTTTTTGAGAAAATCACAAAAAAAACTAAGCTGATTATTTCTTACATATTGAGAGATTGCCAAGCAAACTTAAAGATATCTCTTTCCATTAGCATGTCAAATATTGCATTTAACATTGAGGTGGTTCAAATGATTCTGTTGGGAAATTCATCAGTTGATTGGAAACAAACTAAATTTCTTTAAAAATAGTCTGTTTTTTCTGTTGCAAAGTTTCATTCCATCCAGATTGTTCTTTCTGTTTGATGCTATAAATGATTGAAGTGTTATGAAGTTATAAAATAGATCCACATGAGCTAGAAATTATTGTTACAAAGTTTCCAGAAATTACTAATTCTTTGATTAATTAATTAAATAATCCCAAAGCATTTTTTCACCCTAAACTACCCTAAAGTTCCTGCTTCTGTTGACCAAAATAATAAAGAGTAGTTTATCAAGTGGAAACAATGTGTTGGACAAAACTGTTCAAATGTTACATTAAACCTTAGGTGGCATCAGGATTGAAAGAACCAAGGAAGTGTAAACACACCATCGATCAGTGGCTTACCACACATGCTAATTAAAAATAATTTAGAACAAAAATAATAAAATAATGTGCTAGAACTCATATTAAAAGATCATGATTAGTTATATATTCTAACTATTCATTCTTTTAACTGCTGAGTTTTTATTATTTTTAAAGAATGTGCTCTTTTGAAATGTAATGCCAATTTTAGAATTAAATATTTTCAAAATGATTACTATCAAAATTTTATTCTTACCAATTTCTAAAACTTAGCAGAAGTAGGAAAGGGATGTAGATAATAATATAAAATCATGTTCTTCTGACTATTATGTATACAGAATATTTTAGCAATCATTACATAAATCTAATTTTTGAAGAAAAAGCTTTAAAAAGATACAAGTTTGGTAAAACCCCATCTGCCATTTCTGAACCTAATACATCCTTATACATATATAAATTTGCTTCAGAAAGGCAAGCACATGTCTCTGAACAATCTTTTGATGTTTAGTTAATGGTCTTCTTTATGGGCTTTCCCCCCCCCCCCAATTCAGTGTAGGTGTATTGGGCTGAAAGATCTATAAAAGTTTGTAGGTTGGTATTTTAAGAAACTGTCTGTCATCCTTTTCAGGTAACAGGAATGTATGAGAGTTGGGTGCCAAAGCTTGTGGCTGCTCTGTACAAGAGGGAACCAGACTCCAATGTCATTGTGGTGGACTGGCTGTCCCGGGCTCAGCAACATTACCCTGTGTCTGCGGGATACACGAAGCTGGTGGGCAAAGATGTGGCGAGGTTTATCGACTGGATGGAGGTAAGACTGGGGTAGGAGTTTTAACTGTCCAAAATAGATCTCTTATCTAGAACTGGACAATGACTGGTCTTTGTTCCTTTTCACTTTAATATAGAAATTTTCTGGGACAATTTAAATCTTCTGAATGAGCATAATCATTAATTCTCAGACAGAAGTTCATTATAAGAATGATAAAGCTATAAAGCCCTTCCTTCCTTATCTTTTGATATTTTCACAGTGAATAGATCTGGCTGACATCAAGAGTCAAATAGGCAAAACAAACAAAAGCTTGCTATTTCAGGACAGAGGGAAGATATCATGATCTGGTTCATGGAAGTTTTATCTTGGTTTTGACCCTTGTTAGAATACCAACCTCTTTGGCAAAAATGTTAATAGTACTTATCCCATGGTCTATTTAAGGACCCAGATTTCTTTTTGAAGGGTTGAGAGTAATGGGGTTGAACTAGGAAAAGAGTGGCAGTGAAGGTCTGCAAGATATGAAGTTGTTGAGGGTCAGGTGTTCTGACTTTGGTGACAGTTTTGTCCACTTGTTTTCCTCCAGAAATTACCTTAGAAAGGTCTCTTCGCATTGAAAGGAAGCGAGTTCTCTGTCAGAACCACATAATTTAAACCAGACACTTGGAGGAAAAGAACAAGCTATGTTAGTTCAGACTAACTATTAAAGGATAAATGTTCTATTTTTTTTTTTTTAACTCTCCTGTTGGCCAAAAGAGTGAACTAGGTCAGATCAGATCTTCCTGGCCCTCAGGCTTCTTATCTCTTGAATGAGGAGGTTGGATCATATGTGCCTATGGTCTCTTCCCACTATAATATCTTCTAATGACAGTGGTTGTTTGGACAAACTAAAAGAATAAAGTGATACAGTTAATTTATAAGAGGGAATAATGGTTACTTATATTTATGTATATATATGTGTACATATCTATATACACTAGAGTGTACAAATATATGTCCTAGTGTTGATTACATATGCTTAAGAGCATATTTAAATTAGAAAGCTTTTCTATCCATCTGAATAGTATTATGCAAAAATATTTATTTATTTAAATTCTGTTATAATGTATGAATATTTCTATATTTTTATAACTATATCTCAATATATATACATATATACATAGAGATATATAATACACACATCTACATAATACATGTGATCCAATTTCAGACATGAACATTTTTTTAATTTAAAAATGTTATAAAAGAAAGGGAACCTTTCGATATATGCTATTGTTGTTACACAATTAAAATAAGTAGATTTAATTTTCAGTCCTATCTATAGTTTGAAAGCAATATTTACATCATTTTATTGTCTTTAGTTTGATCTTTTGCAAAGAACTAGAAGATTCCTTTCTTTCTTTATTCCTTTCAAAGGAGGAATTTAACTATCCGCTGGATAATGTCCATCTCTTGGGATACAGTCTTGGAGCCCATGCTGCTGGCATTGCAGGAAGTTTGACTAAAAAGAAGGTCAACAGAATTACAGGTAAGCAAATATGTTTTCATCTTACCCAAAAGAATTGAGCTGCTCATCATTCTGAAGCAAGCAAGACTCAATACTGGGATTGGTGTGTCCTGGCATTCCTTTTGGGTATGTCTTATCACTTGATTAACTCACAGGAGAACTTTTTTCTGTAGTAAAAGAAAAATAGGGTGTTGGCTCCCAGAGGCATACTTGATACCAGTAGGAGAACTGAAACAAAGCCCCACCATTTCTCTAAGCCCGTTTCTCCCTTACCTCTGCTTCATGCTGCGCTAGTACAACACACGCCGTACTTCATACATCAGTGTGTGGAAACATGAAGAGGACCAACACAGAGCCATCTGGAAAATCAAAGTTGTTATCTTGGCAGTGTTAGTTGATGGTTTGGCATCTACCAAAAGAAGAAAGGAAAGAACCCCCCACTGTTTAAAAGTTTTCTCACCAGGCTCAGGAAGAATTTATAAAAGGAAATCAAGTTATTTTGAGTGAGAAGTTGCTATTTAATAGCTAGTTTCACAAACTAAAATTTCATTTTAGAAGGATTGCTAAGCATACTTTTATGACCCTGAGTGATTTAAAAATCCCATCCTTATAGAATAGGTGCTAATAGGAATCTCTGTGGCTCCAGTTACATTCAGATAGTGAGCAATGGAATGATAAAGTGATAATGATAAAGAAATGTTAATTGAAAAATCTGTGAGACCTTTTTCTTTTCTTTCTTCTTTTTTTTTAATGGTTCACTAAGGCCTAGATCCAGCGGGGCCTAACTTTGAATATGCTGAAGCTCCAAGTCGCCTCTCTCCTGATGATGCAGATTTTGTAGATGTCTTACACACATTCACTAGAGGGTCACCTGGACGGAGTATTGGTATCCAGAAACCAGTAGGGCACGTTGACATTTATCCTAATGGAGGCACTTTCCAACCAGGATGCAACATCGGCGATGCTATTCGTGTGATTGCTGAGAAAGGTCTTGGAGGTAAATATCATTTAGAAGTTAATTAAGTGTAAATTTTGTTAATTCCTACTAACTCAGTGTCCTACCTATTTTTTACAAGAATGTTACAGATAGATAGATAGATAGATAGATAGATAGATAGATAGATAGATGATAGATAGATAGATAGATAGATAGGTAAATGTTACACACACAAACACACATACATGTGCACACATATATGTGTATATATATATATACATATATATATGCTAAGAAATGTTTCTGAAGAAGTCTGTCATTCACCATGATCACCTAAGAATCTTAGTCCTTTCCTGGGGTCAGACATTTTATCTTTTATGTATTATATTGTAGACTAAATGATTACTTGCAATCATTTAAAAAAAAAGAAAGATGAAATTTAAACAAAACTCTGTTACCCTTGGTAATAGCAACATAGACTGCTTGATCATGTTATTTTAAGTACAGTTGCAAAACCAGAAGAATGGATTTTGAACTTTACTGAAGGTAAAGGAGATGGTAATTAGTCCAAATTTCTTATGACAGCTTTTTAAGAGATAAGTAAATCAACAAAATTGCCATTTTCTAATAATAAATCTAAAATCATAAGGAAATATGATTATTAATTTATATTTACTTTAATAGCAATGTTAGTTTATATTAAATTTATTATTTGTTTTAAAGGACCCTTGCATACTTTGTTGACAATGGAGCCTACCTATTATCAATGTAGTCAGGGTTTTGTGCACATGCTTAGAACTTAGAAAGTAATGTTAACATTCTCAATTGTTAAAGCAGTTATGGTAATAGATGCATTGTTCTGACATTACCGATTAGTCTATGATTCATTGAATGTAAACATCATACCCTCAATTATGTAGAGCATCTATAAAATACTATTATTTTAACAACTATGGCATTTATCATGTGATTTCTGGCATTTCCTAGAAGTATCTAAAAGTATTAGTTGCTTTCAATATGTGAGAAGGGTGCAATAAACTGGAGAAAACAAACTTTTACTATAGATATCTTTTGATATAGCTTCAAAAACATATTTACAAACATAAAACTGAAGATAACTCAAAAATTACATATAAATTTGTCATTTTGACACTCAGATATAGATGAGCTGTTGCCACAAAGAATACCACCTTATAGAGGATCTATATTCAAGGGTTAATAGAGGTTCTATATTTAAGGGTTAATAATTAGGACTAGATCCGGAGGGCATTTTATTCTAGCACCATATCTAAACTAAGACCGCAAGTTGAAATTTTCTTTGTGTCTCTCACTCCACAGATGTTGACCAGTTAGTGAAGTGCTCCCATGAACGCTCCATTCATCTCTTTATTGACTCTCTGTTGAATGACGAAAACCCGAGTAAGGCCTACCGGTGCAATTCCAAGGAAGCCTTTGAGAAAGGGCTCTGCCTGAGCTGCAGAAAAAACCGTTGCAACAACTTGGGCTATGAGATTAACAAAGTCAGAGCCAAACGAAGCAGCAAAATGTACCTTAAGACTCGCTCTCAGATGCCCTACAAAGGTAAGTGAAATCTATTTGTAAATAAGGAGAATCAGTCCTATATTTTTATCATGTTCATTGAGTCATATCTAAAATTTTGTTCCTTGCAACAGAGATAATGAAACGATGTTACTAAACACCAAGCTCATATTTGTGTTTCTGTAGTAGGGAGGGAGTTACAGAATAAGTAGGAAAAAGAAAAATATTGGATGGCTGCACTGATCCATTTTACTGAAGTTCCTAGTTCCTATCACCAGTAAGACCTAGTACACAGCTCACTCTATTCTCTGAAGCAGTCCTGTTTTTCATTCTCTGTGGTTGTTCCACCCACCTGCACCAGACCAGCAGCACCAAACTCAGACCTAATTTGAATTCATCAACCTGGGTCAGCAGTTCACGATCCACAAGTAAATTCAGTTTTCCACCTGCTTCTGTAAATAAACTTTCCTTATGACAGGTCACCTACAATCATGTCAGTAGTACTAAGTCTGCATTCACACCATCACAGCAGAGTTCAATGGTGGGCACAGAAATTGTGGGACATACAAAGTCCAAAATACTTACTTTCTTTTCCATGACAGGAAAAAAAGTGATGCCAGCTTCCAGCTTTCTTCAAAAGAAGGCAAGACCCATTTATATTTTAAAATGCAACTATTCCTGGGAGAGGGAAACATAATAGACTTCCTAAGATACTTTAATTTTTCTCATGATCAGTCCACAGTTGAACTTCAAATTTGATGTCTATTTAGAAAAAGCCGTAAAATGATCAAGGAGATGAGAAGTGACATTCAGATAAATTTGGCAATGGAGACTAATATCGAGAAAGACTAGCTTCATTAGTGTTCAGGTGGAAGTCCCAGGGAAGGGATGTTATTAAAGAACAATTTTCCAAGGTAAATCATATCTGATGGAAGCACTTGTTATGAGGTGACTTGTATGGGGTCACTAGTTCGTATCTGTGGAGGTGCACGGGTAGCTCAGAGATTTGGAACACCTATAATTCAAGGAAATCTTTGAGACAATGAGACAATGAAATAAACCCTGTTTCCCTGACTTCAGAACCAGCACATATGTGTGAGGTACAGAGGAAACTAGCCTTCTGAAGACTCAGGCAGGACTTGCTCACTCCCATGCTTCCTTGCGGTGCCACTTGGAACTCTACCCATGTGTTCTGGTGCACTTCCATGGTCTCAACGTACCCTGCTCTTGTTTGTGGTTCTGCCTGAAGGATTTCACTTAACCACAAACTCTGCTTCTCTTTACCCTTTATTAGCGGTGTTCTCAGCATGCTGCCTTTCCTATCCCCTTAACCTTTCTTGCATACCATCAACTCAGGACTCAGAGTTTTGGTTGGGATGGAGGAAAGAAGGGGATAGGTGCAGAAGTTCAGGCACCTACTTTCAGAGGCTCTCCTGAATACAGGGATTGTCAGAAACTGACTTTGCAAGGCAATCCTGACTGCCTCATGGAGGAGCCACTGACACACGCTTTATTGTGAGTCTGCTGTGTACCTACTTTGTGCTAAGCAGATTCTAAGGAACAAGGTAGTCAAGGAAGGGCAGAGCCCACAAAGACAGTATCATGTGGGTCTTAGTCTCCTGCTTTGATCTCCCTAGTACATCATGATAGATGGCTGCTTTCTAGGACTGCTAGTTAAGATACAGCTGGATTTCTCCATTCACAAGAAAAGTATACTTTTCTGAAAGAGTAAAATTCAAGATCTGAATTTCCTAGTAACAAGCCCTCTGCAGACATGAATAAATATTCCCAAGCCACATATATACTTGCATGTAAGTGGTGTTTGGTCACTAGTGAGACATGGTCTGTGTTCTGAATTGCCTGTTTGTTGCGTTGTTTCATGCATAGGGATTTATCAGCACTATTTCTACTTTCTCCCTTACAGTCTTCCATTACCAAGTGAAGATACATTTTTCTGGAACTGAGAGTAACACACAGACTAACCAGGCCTTCACAATCTCTCTGTATGGCACTGTGGCTGAGAGTGAGAACATTCCTTTCACCCTGTGAGTAGCTGTGCGACATTGCTCTCTGTCTGTGGGTTGGTTCATTGGGGCACTGCCTGCTGTAACCAGTGATCTGAGGAGCAGAGGAGAAGTAAGATACACCTACAAAAATAAGTATTCAGAGAGGAAAAATTTTAAAAATAAGCTATATGTGGGTGATGTTCATGGCAGTGGCACAAGTAACAGCATAAATTACAAGCAAAGTAAGCAAGCATCCAGCATTGAGACAATGCTTAACTGAATGGCAGTTCATTTATATGTCTCTAAAACTGTAATTATAGAAAGCTAGGCAAAATGCCTAGAAAATTACCTACAAAACTAGGTAAAAATAGAAGGTAAAGTATGAAGTGAACTGTACTTACTTCAGTAGCATATACACTAAAATTGAGATCTTATAGGGAAGATTAGCATGGCCCCTGGGCAAGGGTCAGATGCTGAATCCTAAAAGACACCTTGTTTATTTTTAAAATGAAGTCAGCAAAGATAGAATAGAGAATTGTGTGCACATTATGATTACAACAAACAACATATGTATTTGTATAGCAATAGAAATTAAAAGAAAATTCATACATGATTAAAAGAAAGTTTGCTTATGGATTTTTTTCTCTTAAAAATTGTAGGAGTTTATATTGTTAGGATACAAGTTGGAGTACATTAAAAGGTATAGATATCATTTAAGATACACTAAATACCACTGGTACTCACCTCGAGCATTTTGTTGGAATTTTTTTTCTTTTTGGCATTTTTTAAACATCCCCCAAATAATAACAGCTACCCTTTGTGGGAGGACGAAATGGGGAAACTGATTTTAAGAATTAACCAAATATGTTATTATTTTTTTTAAATTCAGGCCTGAAGTTTCCACAAATAAGACGTATTCTTTCCTAATTTACACGGAGATAGATATTGGAGAACTGTTAATGTTGAAGCTCAAATGGGAGAGTGATTCTTACTTCAGCTGGTCAGACTGGTGGAGCAGCCCTGGTTTTGCTATTGAGAAGATCAGAGTAAAAGCAGGAGAAACTCAGAAAAAGTAATTAAGTGCATTTTTCTTCATTCATTTTAGACTCACTCTAATAGTACTTCTGAAGCCTTCAATGTTCAGGTGAAACTTTCGTAAGGTCCTTCCCTCCTTCTGACCCTCCTTCCCTGCCTTCTTACTTCCTTTTTTCTTCCTCTCCCTCCCTTCCTGCCACTCCCTTCTCTCCCCTTTCCTCCTTCCTCTCCTCTTTTCTCCTTCCCCTCCCTTTCCTCCCTTCTGTCTGTTACTGAATTAACATTGATTTATAAAACTATATGGAATTCAAGGGCATGTGATCACACATTCTAACCCATTCTTCTGTCCTTGGGCACTTCAGTTGTTTAAATACCATGGCTATTGTAAATAGCACTGCAATAAGCATAGAGCATCATTATAAACCTTTGAATTCATGTTTCTGCACTCTTTATGTAAAAACCAAGAATCAGAATTGCTAAATCATATGGTAGATCTAAATTTTAATATTTTGAGAAACCATCATACCTTTAGCCATACCAACTGGACCAGTCTATATTCCCATCAACAGTGTATGAAAGTTCCTTTTTCTCTTTATCATTACCAACATTTATTGCTTGTAGTTTTGATACAGTTCTTTCTCACAAGAGTGAAATGGTATCTTATAGTAGCTTTCCATGATGATAAATGATGTTAAGGATTTTAAAAATATGCTTATTGGTCATCGATATATTCTTTGGAAAAGTGTCAATTTAGCTCTTCTGCCCATTTGTTTTATTGTGTTAGTGTTTTGGGATACTTTTATATCTTCAGTTGCTAATCGTCTAAGACTTCCAATATTATGCTGTAAAATAGTGGTTAAAGTGTATATCCCTCTCTTGTACCAGATCTTAAAGGGAAAGTTTTTCAAATTTCTCACCACTGAGCATGTTGTTGGTCAGGGGTTTGTCAAATACTGTTTTCTATATGTTGAAGTATGCTTCCTCTATACTGTCTTTTTGAGGGTTTTATCACAAATAGATGTTGAATCTTATAATTATTATGTGTATATTATGTGCTTTCCCTGCACATACTGATATAATCACTTGAGTTTTTATCTTTCTTTTTGGTTGGGAAGATGTTTTCATGGCTTGTTTTTCAGCTGGAAGGCACTCCCTATGTCCCTGGGATAAATCCCATTTGGTTGTGATATTTGAACTTTTTGATGTGTTGTTTTGTTTGGTTTGTTAAAATTTTGCTGCTTTGCATCTAAGTTCATCAAAGCAATGGCCTGTAATTTTCTGTGTGTGTGTGTGTATGTGTGTTCGTGTGTGTGTGTGATGTTTTTGTCAGGTTTTGACAGAATGTGTTTGGAAGCATTCTCTCTCAATTGTATGGAGGAGTTTGAGAAGATTTAAGTTCACCATTGTAAGTGTAGCTCTCTAGGGAAATAATCTGGGCCTGGGCTTTCATTTTCTGGGGTACTTTGATTACTGTTCCTATTTCTTGCTTGTGATCAGTTTATTCCAGTTTTCTAGTGCTTCCTGATTCAGTTACAGATGGTTACAAATTTCTAAGAAATTGTCAATTTTACCTCAGTTATTTAATTTAATAGCATAAAGATGTTCATAGTAATCTCACAATGCTCTGGAGTTCTGCAATGTTTGTTGTGATTTCTCTTTCATTTTTGATTATATTTATTAAAGTTTTCTCCCTTTTTATTCTGGATGAGCTTAGCTAAAATTTTATTTATTTTTCAAAAAACCAACTTTTGGTTTCACTGGTTCTTTGGACTGTCTTTTTTTATTTATATTTTGTTTATTTCTCCTTCAATTGCTATTACTGTCTTCATTCTACCACCTTTTGGGTTTGTTTGTTCTTTCTATAACGTCTTAAGGTAGGACTTAAGGTTGATTATTTGAGCTCTTATTATTTGATGTTAGCCTGCATGTCCCTCTTAGTACTGCTTTTGTTCTCATTGGGTCTTTAATTTTCATTAATCTTTATATATTTTTAAAAATATCTTATTTGATTTTCTTATTTACCTAGTGGTCATTCAGAAGTGTTTGTGTTCAGTATCCAGGTACTAGGTATTTTTCCTGATTTTGAGATTCATTTCTCCTTTGATGCCATGATGATTAGAGAATATACATGATCCACATTTAATCTTCATGAACTTGTTTTGTGATCCAGCATGTTGTCTATCCTGGTGAATGTCCCACATTAAGGCTTGTATTTTAAATTTATATGATGGGTAATTACAGCTATAATATTCTGGAGTTTTCTTTCATTATCATACTAGAAAAGTAATAGTATTCTGGCATTTTGTGAAAGAAAGCCATACATACTGAGATGGTCAGTTATTGAGAGATATAGCTGAAATTAAAAGACAGCTCTAGTGCTATTTCTTGTGAACAACAAGCAGTGTTAAAATAGTATTAGAGACCCACTTTGACATTGAAACTTTAAAGCTAACCTCTTTTAGAAGTATGAGATTATATCCCCAACCCTTATTCAACATTGAACTATAAAATTAATTTCACATAAGATTTAAATTTTAAGATAAATGTATAGGAATATGGAAGACTATGTTATTTTGTTAATTAAAATGACTCCATAAATTATGATTAATACATTATTTACCTTTGGTAATTTCCTTTGATGTAAGAAAAATTAAGACAGGGAAAGCAGAGGAAAGTGTGAATGATATAATACTTGTGTAAGGTATCAGTTTCTCTTACTGGGTTCACAAATGCATTTTCTAAAAGTTGATAAAGCTGCTAAGTTGATCTTGTATCATCTCTTGGTAAAAGCCAAGATTATATGACTGTGGTTTTATGGCTCTTCCGGTCTATGAGTATGCAATCTAGATTGATTAACTAGATTTATTGCTGGACTATGGGTTTTGCTCCCAAACAATGTGGTGCTGACCAGGATGTCCTGACTGCAAACAGTTAATATTTAATAATATCAGCACATTTAATTAGAATGATCAGGTAGATTTTAAATAGCCCTCACTGAGCAAACATCTCTGAACAGTAGTTTTTATTGTTCCATGTGGCATGCTCACATTCATTTTCTTCCACAGGGTGATCTTCTGTTCCAGGGAGAAAGTATCATATCTGCAGAAAGGAAAATCATCTGCAGTATTTGTGAAATGTCATGACAAGTCTCTGAATAAAAAATCTGGCTGGTAAGCATCTTGGGCTAAACTCTTTAACTCCTTAGCTTACCCTGAGTGTCTGCTTAATGAATTGCTCTTCACTCCATAAAGGCTTGCACTGATTTTTGTGACCAGAACCTACAAATGGTCCTGGAGGTTTAACCCTTCGTTGATCCATTTGCTCTGACAGCACTCCCTGTTTTCTCCATTTTTGTTCTTTCTGCTAGCTCTATCTACATTCCAGTGAAATGTCCAGATTTTATTTTACTTCGTAAACTACCACAATTCTCCACTCCTGGATTATTGTTTTCTGTAGTGCACCCCTTCTTAGAGATCTATATTCAGGGTATGCAACATAAGTTAATGGTAGTCTCTGTGGATGCAGTTCTCTTCAGGCTCTCGCCTGGGGAGTATAACATTGCACAGTCCTTGTTCTCCAAGTGCCAGCAGACTCCAGGCAGAGAGCCAAACAGGCAGCCTGCAAGACATTGATCTCAGAACTCCCAAAGATGATCTAATGAAGTTAGAGCATAGAGGACAGTTCTCTTTTCCATCACAAAACAACTCCCTGGCTCTTTCCCACCTGACCTTTAAGGCTAATCCACACAGCAGTTGCCAAATGAATCTTTCCCAGAGTGTCACTATTGAGTGGAGACTAAGCAGATGACTTTCCCTGCCTCTTGAATTCCCACAGTATGCCACTCTATTGCTCCAGTCATTCTCTTGTTGAATATCAAATGTGCTAATGGGTTGCATATATGAAGAGGGGAAAGAATAGATTATGTAGTCAAGACAGTAACACAAGAAATGATGGAAAAGGTTGGTCATAAGATCATCTGGAAATGGAGAAAGGACTTGATTTTTGTTTCCCTTCTCCCAGTTATATGTATAGACAAGAGTACAGAATAAAGAATAAAACTACAAAATAATATTATATACTGTAAAATATGGAATACCTCTATATTAATTTTAATTTCTATTTGATAATGTCTTTTATCCATTTTCAATATGGATAGATTAAGAAAAATAGGCAAAAACATGTAATGTTTTTATTTTTCAATTTTTATAAAATGGAATTATGGCATATGTACTTTGACAAGATAAGGTCCTTTAAATTAAAAAACAGTGTAAGAATAGTCAAGATAAACTTGAAATGATGAAGCTACTGTTTTTGTTTTTCCTCCTCAAAAATGTAAAGTCATTTCACATTTGCTTAGTTTTTAGAAAGGAATTCCTACATGAATTTCTATACTAACTACATTCACATCACATAAAAAATATATATGTAAACACATTCTCCAAAAATCATCCACAACTTTAAAGGTATATATGAATGTAAAAACAAAACCCAAGAGTCTGTTTAGAAAGTACTTCTGGTCATATTATTTATGTAAGTTACAAGAAACTGTCTGGGAAAGTTAATGATAACAGGATTGTTGAGACAACAGATATTTAGTCAGCTTTATTAGTGCTTTGAACTTTATCTAGGAGGTAATTACAAACAGACTAGTAACCTTCTGCAGTTTCTTTCTGTGACTTAATTAATCAATCAAATAAAAGCTGCTCTTGCTCTCACTTTTTGATAACTCTTTAGGAGATTCATACCACAAGAAGAGAAAATAAACAGGCACTGTATTTGACAAGTTTTAGAAATAAAAGTATTCCTAAATTTTGTGATCAATAGGCTCAGTTTTCTGGAAGTTATAATCACTGGCACATGGTTAAATAGTGTCTTTCATTCCTAGCAGCCAGAGAGAGACTTGTAAAATATTACGTGCATGATAAATGACCCTCTTTTCTCTATTTTGTTTCTCAGAGAGTGGACAAATCTACAGAGAGAAAAACACATGGATTTTGTGAAGAATGAAGTAACTTTTACTAAAGATGTCCAGGGCTTTGTATGGTTAAAAGCAGATTTTCTTGACTATTAACCCCCGGCTATATCTGTGCTAGTTATTTTAGAAGACAGTCTCAAATACTAAATAGTGGTCAATTTGATTTAAGGAATATTGGTAACTTAAGTAGCACCAATCTTCCAACATTTAATAATAGTAGATATGAAAAAACACTGCATTTTGTCCTTTGAGAAAGAAATAGCATCATTTGGGCACACGGTAAAATAATAAAAATTCTTTATGTACAGTACTTTCCTATATCCCAAAATTGACAAGAATCTCATGATTCAATTGGAATTGCTGCATTTTCCTGACTGATAATTCTCAAGATTTTCTCCAAGAATAGAAAATAATTCTTTTGTGGCATGAGCCAGACTTATTTACATACCAATCAAAACACCTGACTTTTTTTGGCATGGTTCTCCTTAGCTATTAGGTTAAGTAGGGTCTTGTGGTTTGGAGAGAGAATGGAAGAATGTAGTTGATAAAGCATTGAACCTTAAATAAAACACTCCTGTTATTGGTTACATCATAACTAAGTTACAAATTAAAGTAGATATAAAACTTAGATTAAGTGTTAATAGATTTTATCCCTTATTGTTTGATGCTTTTCTTGCTGTGTCTGAAGATCATATTTTAACAATATTATCTGGATATATCTTTTTTTAGCTTGTAAATCCTCAGTAGACTTAAATTTTAACTGGAGAATTTAAAATTTAAATGGATAAAGGAAATGATATCACACTTTTATTACGAGATTTTCAAAATTATATTCATTGATTTAAAATTTTTAAAAATTCAATAGTTACTATTAACTTCTGGTTTATGACCTATACTTCAGTCATATTTTGAGCATGTGTCTTTATTTCCTGGTTTTGATAAGAAAATATGTATTCAATCAGTCAATCATGCAAATGCCTACAAATTTTAGACAAGTACCATTTCACTACAAAAAGATGGAAACATTATTAGGATATATTAATTAATAGTGCTTATAAACTATTGTGGGGTATTTGAAAAATCCTCTATTGCCTTAATCACATGAAATGCCAAGAG
This sequence comes from Uropsilus gracilis, assembly GCA_004024945.1. Taxonomy (NCBI): domain Eukaryota; kingdom Metazoa; phylum Chordata; class Mammalia; order Eulipotyphla; family Talpidae; genus Uropsilus; species Uropsilus gracilis. Next base: position 23,073 of record PVHY01016060.1, read on the forward strand.
CTGTTTTTAACAATTAGTAAAGAGTTAGTGAGCAATTATTCATACAAACTAGAACTCATATTTTCAGAATGCTTTTCTATATATTAGTATAAAATTATGTCAGATATCTCAGAGAGCCTTACTGAGCATCTGAACAGTAGATATGTGTATCAGAATACATACTTACACAAGATGTCCACATGTACATATATTATTTGGTCTGGTTTCAAAGGTATATAATAAAGGGATGTATTAGAATGTATTGGAATAGAATTGTTCTGGAAGTGCCGGAACCTCAGCTCTTTGTTGGAGAAATATGGTTGTGCCCTGTATCATGTGGAACAAATATTGTGATCAATATCTGCAGGCTTGGAATGAATTCTCTCTAAAAAATAAAGTGATGTGTGATTTGTTGTTTGCATCCCCTGTTATTCCTAATTCATTAATTATAACTTTTGGCTTTTGATCAAGGGTGCAAAAATCTAAGAAAAGGTGATCAAATTAGGTCATGGCGCTGGAATCTCTGGCTTCTAAAGACTGCCTATATATATGTGTATATATGTATACATATATATATATTTCAATGATGTTTTGCCTGAAAATGTTATTTATTAGCTGTAAATATATGTGTGTATGTGTAAAGGGAGATTGTACATGTGGAAACGTTTTGGCTATCTGCCTTTGTAGTCATGTGGTGCTAACTCTGTGCATGTCTATCAGTGACAGTCTCACTGAGCCAACTTACTTTTATGAAATAATAAAAAGGCTTTAAATAAGAAACAACTCTGTGAAAAAAATGGAATCTGCTTTTAATAAAATTGACAAAATTTTGTTATAAACACTAAGTCATTATCTTGCATCATTTTAGTCCCCTATGAAAGAAATTTATTCTTAGGGGCAGTTCATTCAGCAATCTTTTAGTGGATAAGCAATATATTTAGTGAATAAATAGCTTCTAAAATCATAATTTGCATGGTATTTCATTTTTGTTTACACTTGTGAAAAAAACTATACAAAGCCATATAGACTAACACTTAGAGAAAAATGATCCATTTTTCTTAAATACAATACATAGGGGTTTCCTTGCCTAAATTATACAGTTTCACAAGTAAAATATTAGATTAATATAAAAAGTCTCTGACTACTTTCTGGAATACATTGTCTCTAAGACTAATTGTTAGCTAAAAATGGCATTTGTAAACAAACTATTTGAAATGAGCTGGTATGTTTTTTAAGCATTGGCTTGAAGTATTTTGATAATGAAAAAGAACAATAGATAGTCCATATAGCTAAGTAAGCAGAAATTGCTTTTTGGTACAATGCAGTAGAATTTTATTAGAAAAGAGATGTGGGAATGACGATGAACACAAGATGATTGTCAGTAAGGCATGGGAACTTCTGGAACTGAGGGTCCACCTAACAGAAGGAGCCCCCTCAGCTTGCACTTACCTCACTGCCCAGCAATGTCTGTGGCTATAATACAAAAGACAGACAATAACAGCTGTTGGCAAGGGTGTAGAGGCATGTGAACCTGCGCATGTTGCTGATGGGAATAGAAAATGGTGTGGCAACTCTGGAACAATTTGACAGATTCTTAGAAAAATTTAACCCATTTAAGCAACTCCCCCACTAGGTATAAAACCAGGAGAAATAAAAGCAGATGTTTACAAGTATTTGCACATAAATATTTATAGCAAAATTATTCATAATAATCACTATGTGAAAGCAACCAAATATTTATCAATAGGTGACAGGATAAGTGAAATGTGGTTTGGTGATTTAAAGGGATATTGTGAGAAGAACAGACTGCTCGTACAGAGTGCAACATGGGTTACCTCAGACACCTTTTCCTCTATGAAAGAATGAGATGCAAATGACTACGCATGAAATTTTCAGGAAATGTAAATTTATAGAGATAAAAAGTAAATTAGCAGTTTCCTAGGAAGGGGAATTGGAAGGATATATAATATCCTTATATTATATATCCTTATAAATATATAATAAATATATATTTATATATTTAACTGAATATAAGTTAAATCTTCTGGGGATGATGGTACAAGGTAAATGAGATGTCTCCATTTTTCCCACCATTAGCCTCCATGACCAGCACTTGTGGGTCTGGTCATGTGTAAATGGACACTCCTGGGCCTTGGAGGTTAGGATGAAAGGTTGACAGCATCCTGGGGAGGGAGTGGAGAGTTTGAGGAGAATGCAGAGGAGAATTAGAGAGAAATTGGGAGAATTTCAAGGAGTGAATCAATCAAGTGACTGTTTTCTTTGTTGGCTGTTTTCCCCCCGCTCATTATTAAGAATTCTATGAAAATAATTCCAAGGGCTCTGACATTCTTTAGCAGCTAGAATTGGTGATGAACCAATTGTGATGGAAATCAGATTGTGGTTACTATTGCAACTATTGTATAACTGAGGCTTATTGAAAATTACTGAATTATTCTCTTAAAATTGCCAAATTTAACAGCAATTTCAATGCTGTTTTTAATTTTGAATTTAACCCTAAAAAGATTTTAAGAATGCATATACGCAGACCTATAGGCAAAGGCAAAACAGAAAGCTAAACAAAACAAAATTAAACAAAAACTATATTTTGGGATACCCTACTCTTGTTGCTACAAAGGGAATCTACAGAGTTCATGTACCTTTTCTTAAATTAGCTTTAACTATACCAGGGACCTAGGATATGGTAGTCGTTTTAAGTGAATGCTGTCATAACCTCATTTTATTAAAAATGTCTCCTGTTAGCCGTGATTCAGTGAGATTACCAGTGCATTTCTCTGACTATAGATGTGTTATACAGACAATTGTCCACTGAATTGAAACTTACCAAGAATATTAATTATATAATTAGACTACCACCCAATAAACCATTTTAGAAGTAGTAGCATTACTAAAAATCATCTAAAACATTTTCATTTGTTAGTTGATACAATAACTTCAAAAAGGTTTTACTTGCCTGATATTACTTGCCTGATATATTCAGTTACTTGCTAGTAAATGACACACATAAAACAACTGATTGATGTTAACAATTCCATACATCAGCCTTGATTTAGTCTTAATTTATGCCTTGCTTATGGCTCTTGTATCTCCAATACATTCTAAACTGTGTAATTAATTATAAATTTACTGCATAGACAAACAAAATACAAGTTATGATTAGGGGATATAGCTCTTGGGCTTCTAATAGGATAAAATGCATTTGCATTCATGACATCCCCTCCTTGTGACTAGCAATACAATCTGTTGTGGTGAGGCTTACCACAGAGTGCCACTTCACACCAGCTAGTTCATCACATCAGTTAAAGGCCTCAAGACTTTATTTTGTAATCACAGTGTTCTAGAGAGAGGACCTACAGTTGAAACAGTGTAGCAAGCAGACATCAAGTTGGTCCAAAAGATTCTTGCTGTTTAGTGTGCCCATCCTTTAGCAATCTCCTCCCACACTGGTCTGTGTGACCAACTATGCTGGGAGCCAAATGTGGAGAAAGAAGAATGGGTAGGAAGAGATTGATAGTGATCTGGGAGGCCAGCTCCCAAATCGGGACTTGGTGAGCATAACAAAGTCAGTTATTATGAGCTGGGAATCCTTATATATTCTTGGCAAATGAATGATTACAGTGAGGTAATAAAGGAGAAAAAACCAGAATCCCGTAGTATGTACATGTTGGGTAGGAGGATGGAGGATTCATTAAATAAACAGGAAAAATACCTGTAGGGGTCAACACTTTTATCTGTCAGGGATAAGTCTCTTTGACAGGGATGAGCCTCTTTGGTGGGACATTTATAGGAGGTTAGAGGGCTGTTGTCACGATAAAAGATTTGCCAGTAGCCACCTTTAGTGTCCAGAGAGGATGAGAATAGATAAAAGTGTTCCCGTATCTAAGGCATATCTCTATCCATTATCAGCACTCTACACAACTGCATGAGGCAGAAGTGCTAGCAAACCACATCCAAAGCTGGGATATGAATCTCAGTTATTTTCCATCTCAGTTATTTTTTCAGTTATTTTCTTTTGCTGTCAGTTTCTCTCTTGGAGAAGCCATGTTGTGAACAACCATATGGAGATGTTTGTTTAGAGAAGGACTGACACAGCCAAACAACAGCCCAAAGGGTAAACTTGAAGTTGTCCTGCAGAAGCAATAGTCCTGGTTGATCGCTTGATTCATGAGACCCAGGAAACATGCCCAGATTTTTCACACATAGAAACTGGGGGAAACTCAGGGAAGAGCTGAGCCTCAGGCATGTGGTTATCTAGAAACCTGGAGGAGAAAAGTGATCTTTGGCACTCTCTATTACTAGAGGCTGTGCCACTCACCAGATGGCAACATATATGGTGTTGCCAGATGTAGCAAAGAAAAAGACTCCTGAGTCAATTCCTAGAACTAGGGATTTTCCTCCTTGAATTTGATGATGTTTTACAACTCATATGATTTCCCAGATACCCTTTCTTCACTTAAATGTTATGATCACATATTTATCTTATGGTTATTTTTAAATAAGATAAATAGTTTTATAAAATACTGAAATTGCATCCTAAGATATTTAATGATAGTCACTACTATTCTAGGCACAGTGCCTCTTATTCATTAAGCAAAAACTTATTATAACTAAATGACACCTTCCATGAAGGCATACATGCCAACACTTCCAGAATATTCCAAGTCGTGGTCTAGGTCCCCGCACATATGTGCTCACAGGGTCTGGAAGACCCAAGACCTCATCTCAGAGATGCCTTCTAGGAGAGCAAGGTGCCCCTCCCCACTTTATGAGAGAGGAAAGGAAAGCCAAAGACTGGAGTATCAGTCTCATAGCAAAGCTGCAAACTGAGGCAGAGGAGATCATCTACAATGGCTAATTACAATTGCCTGTATCCACAGAGAAACTTTTTCACCAGCAAAGGCAGGGGGTGAGACCCCCTAAATCTGACACCAGAACCATAAGGTAAAGCAGCAAAACAACAGAGATGGAGTTGGAGAAGACAGTTTGCAGTGAGAAAGCAGGGAAAGATCACAAATAAAAATAGACTGGCTGCCCAATGCAAACTTAAGACTGAAAACCTACCATCAAGACTCACTTGATTCCAAGAATACAGTTTCACCCGATGAAAGAACACTTCCACAGTAAAGAAAGACTAATCAACTTAACATAGACTAGTAAACAATAAAGAGTGGGGGGTGAAAGAATGGAGGGGGCTCCTGAGGGAGGAGGTAGGGGAGATATCCCTAAAACCATTTACTGAGGCTGTGAGTTAAAGATGTGAAATGTATATATAAATGAATTATTTAATAAAAAATAAAGAATAAAAATTATATTATTAAAAAATATTCCAATTCGCTAACACACATTATTAGCTTTCAAATCATATTCACTGAAATTAGGGAACACAATATTTGTATCTGATTGTTCTCATTTTCACTCTTGGAAGTTCTATGGTTGCTTAGGACCCTAACTTATTTTGGTCTAAGATACTAAAATCTGGTCATCTTGTAATAGAGCTCCCAATTGGAGGTTCAACAGAAAAAGGTTTCTTCCAATTGACTTTCTCAATCTTTTCATCAGAGGATTATTGCAAGAAGTTTTTAAATAAAAAACTTCTCTCCAAACCGTATTAAGGAAACAAATTATCTTTAGCAAGAATCATCTTTGGTTTTAGACATGAAAGGACCTGGACTTGAACCAACTCACATCAGCTATGTCTTCTCAAACAAACTACTCAGTGGGGGCCAGTGTTTTTACTCAAATTCAGATCTTTGGATTCAAAATTCTATCTGTTCCCTCTCACTACCTAGGAGGAAGTATGAAGACTGGTGATAATTTCAGGTAGTGGTGAGGCATGCATGTGCAATGGGAGGTGGGGGAGGAGAAGAGGGGAGGATGTACTGGAGGTGGCACTCCAGCACACCAAGTCATATTTTTAAAATTTAGAGCAAAAGACAAACTTATATCACTCACAGCAACATGGATGGAGCTAGAAAGAATCATGCTAGCAGAAATAAGCCAGAAAGAAAAAGAGAAATACCAGATGGCCTCACTTATTTGGAAGGATAAAGGGAGAACCAACAAACAAACAAGAAACAGACAAGAAAAATTTAAAACTAACTTTCAGCAGAATTGAAGCATATAGCATGGGAAGGAGAGATCGGGGGAGAGCCACAAAACATTAAGATGATGCTCCACAGGAAATAAGGTGGTGAGAGAACCCCAGGGTTAATAACAATGTAAAATAAAATAAATAATAAAAATAAATAAATTAAAAAATTAAAATTATAGTAATTTCAAAGGGTTAAAGTGATTAAGGAGGGATAATTTTTAAAGATAAAATAAAAACATGGAGTTAGGAACATTGACAAAGATCAAAGAAATATGGATGTAGTCTCAAGTACCTTTATCCACGCTTTGTTGTTTCCCCTTCATAGATGTGTATGTAGGAAATTAAGTCGATAAAATATTTACTTCTTCTTGCCATTTCAATTAAGTTAATCATTTAGGACGTTAAATGTCTGATTATTCATATGCCCAAATTCTTTCATTTTATTTCTTCCGAGCATCCCATTTTCAAATTAGGTGGAATTTAACACTAAGATCTCAGGATTGAGAGTTGACAAATACAACTAGCCAATTCTGAAGCTTCTTTTCATGAGACAATAAAGTTTTAAGAAACACCGTGCCATAGGCAAGCATCATTTGTGAGGAAACTAGCCTGTTGTCCTTTTATGAAAATAATTTTTGAGAAGTCATGTCACTAGTGTCTCAATGATGAGCTTTTTTTTTATACAGTCTTAGTCACAGATGCTATCACTCTTCTGACTTATCATAGAGTATAGAATTCAATCAAGTGTTAGATGATGAACCTGATAAATTCAGCAAGCAAAATGATAGGAGGACAAAAAGGGGAAAATAAGGAAGAATGGAAGGAAGGAGGGAGGGAAGAAGTAGAAAAGAAGATATTAGCTGTAAGGTCATTTTTATTCTCAGTTGAGAGCCTTTTTCCATTTGGCCTTTAAAAATAATAATGTTGAAGTTTTTGTAGGACTATTATAGTAACCTACTAAGCATTAGATACCTAATGTAGAATAAATAACTGATTTGCATGTGTAATAAGCACTAGAATGTGGGCTGGGGAAAAGACACATTTACATTTGAATCAAATCTCTGCAATTTCTACTTTCATCATTTTAAGCAATTTATTTAATGTTTCATTTTTCTCATCCCTGCAACCAAGATTCTGAGAGTGATTCTGAAGGATAATTGTGAGTCATGAACATTCTATTCAAGGAAACTGAGATTTTGTTTACCAGAAACTCAAAACAATGAATAAAAATAGTTTGAGTTAATAAACCAAAGAAAGAGATAAACTGATATTATGAAAATACTCCAAGAGAAAGAAGGAAAATGGGAAAAGAACCAACAAATGGGACAAATAGAAAAAAAATAGCAAGATAATATTCTTAACTCTAAAAATATAAATAGTGTTAATAACAAATATTATAAACAACCCCCAAATAAAAATCAGAGATAAACAGAAAGAATAAAAATAATATTGAACAATTAGAACTCATACATAATTAGAAGAAATGTAAATCATTTTGGAAATGCAATTTGGAAAGCATTTGGGCAGGTTCTTAAAAAATTAAGCAAACACTTGCTGTATAAATCATTCTACGTACTCTAAGTATTTAGAGAATTAAGAGCCTCAATCTATATTGAGTCTTGTATATGAATTTTCATAACAGATACTTGAAATAGCTGAAAACTTGGATAACCTATATAGCTATCAATATGTGATCGTATAAAATTGTGGACTATTGGTATAGTCAAATGCATGAATTCCATAGTAATTATGTTATGCAAGAAAAATCAGACAAAATAAAACTATATACTCTGTTATTTCATTTATATAAAATTCTAGAAATTTCAAATTAATCCATAGAGTGACCGGAGGCAGATGAATAATTTCCTGAAGACAGAAGAAATGAAGGTAGGAGAGTTGGACTATATGAAAACATGAGTAAACACTTTTGTGTACTGTGGATATTTGTGGATATTTTATTTTGATTGGGTAGTCTCACTATCACAATAGTATTAAATTGTACACCTTAGAAATCTAGTTATTATATGTCAATTATACTTTAATAAACTCTTAAAAGCAAGTGAGGAAGTTATAGTATTTACCTGCATATATTAGGATATATATGGATATATAGATCAGTTTACTTCCCACAGAGTATACCATATTTCTGAGTCTATAACTGAGTGGGAACTCACTGCAAGAATACCCTGGGAATACTACTGCCCAACACCTGCAACATTAATGTAACAACCTTTACCAGAGATCATCATACCTTAATTCCATCTTACTCAATAACTTTTTTTTCACTGTTAACCAAAGAAGCTCAATATTCCTGTCACCCATGATTCTCTGACTCTTGTTCCCTAATGGTCACATATTTTCCTTATCGTATTCTATCTCCCACCCTTCTCCCACTCATACTTCCACAGTATTCTCAGTATGTTTGATATGACACCAGCAAAATTATTATCACACAACTTCTTGTCTGAATATAATCTTTACCTTCTCTGACACTAGCCATAATGTATCAATAACTCTGTAGCTTACTCTAATGGTAGTGTCTTTCCTTTTTAACCAGCTGGCCTGAAGGTGGGGCTGATATCCTTCTTGATCCTCTTCACTACATTTAACCTATTCTTTCCTCTTCCATGAAACCCTGTTGACCAGACTTCTTAACAAGTCTATTATTTTTTATTGCTTTCCCCCTTAAACTCAAACACTATAATAAAGTATTTGCTTTCTCTTGTCTATCAATTTTTGCTTCCCTATTAATTTATTCCATCAGTAACAAGCATGCTATAAGAGTCTTACTTAAAACAAAAATACAACTCCCTTGATCCTGCCTCCATCGGAGCTACCATTCCATTTCTCTGTTCTTCTTTATAGCAAAATAAACTGATTTGTCTCTACTCACTGTTTCTTCCTCTCTCTGTTCTCAAAGTCTATGTAAGCTGTCATTTTGACCCTAACATCCTTAGTCTTGTTAGTTATTGGTAATTACCATAATTTAAAATCCAGTGTTAAATTCTGCTTTCTCTTCTTGCTTGACTACTCAGCATAATTTAGTGAAGCCCATTGATCTATCCTTGGAACACCTTTTCTCTGTTCTCCAGATCTACACTCTTTACTACTCTCCTCTATGACTAGTTACTTCTTCTGATCTCTTTTGTTGACTCTTATTCTTCAACTTGGAATTTGACTGGGCTCCACCACTGAATTATGAGTCAATTCTTTTTCAATGACACATTCATGAGGAAACAAATTTAATTGCATGGCTTTACATACTATGAATCTGCTGATAAATGCCAAATTTTACATTTTCAGTTCAAATTTATCTTCTAAGTTTCAGACTTGCGTGTATACAATTGATTATTAAGTATCTCTGTTTGGAGTTTTCAATTATAAAAATACATTCCAAGGTTCTAATATTCAAGAAAGTGATTTATTTAACAATAAAGCTTGATATATTTGTAAGCTGCTGAGACTAGGTCTTATGCATTCTCTCCACAAAAAAAAAAAGGGTCAACTATTTTAGCTATAGGAGGTAGTGGTTGTGTTAATAATCTTGATTTTGGTAATAATTCCACAATGTATACGTACATGGAATATATATCATCATACTGTATACTTCACATACATAAAATTAGCTTTTTCAATCATTCCTCAATGAAGTTTAAAAATTAATTAGTAGTTCTGTACTCAAAATTTTAATAAGTATTTCAAATATAACATGTACAAAACATAGCTATTTACAGCAAAACATTCATTTCCCACCTTTCTCCATTCATTTAATGTCAACTTCTCTCTTCCAGTTGTTCACAAAGAAAATTTTGGAATCATTCTTGACTCATTTCTTCTATAATTCATAGTCAATCAGTAAGGAAATTCTATGAATTCTACTTCGAAGTATTTCCAGAATCATGTCATTTTACTTTCTTTCATGTTACCTCCATTAGGTTTTATCTCAATTGTTTCAATAGTCTCCTCTATTGCCTTATTTACCCTATAGTCTATTGCTAATATATTATTTAGGTCAACCTTCTAAAATAAATTTTAAAATCACCTTCCTCTTCTCAAGATTTAAACTCTTGTATTTACCATTCTAGTTAACAACAAAGCTTTAAGCTTTTATTTATATATTTGAGCATGTTTTTAGATGCAAATGAATATATAAGCATGTGTGAAGCACATTATTACTATTTTACATTTAACTCTGTTTTACATTTAACCCATTTCTAGTCAATTATTGTATATGAGTCAAACTATAGGTAGAAGTTTCTTGTGGTGGTAGTAGTGATAATAATTGTTTGATTTTTTTCACAAATTGTTCCAGCACTGTTTGTTGAAAAGATCATTTTTTCTTCATTGAATAATAACAATCTGTTCTCTATTTTCACAGATTAAGTACTTATAATGCTGAATTTTTCAGCAAATTTGGGCTCTGAAAAGCTTCCAGTAAAATTCTAGTGTGTGTCTCTCCATAGTTTAGCATGATTCAAATTGTTTATAATTTCACAGCAGACTTCTATATCTACATTATGAAACCTGCTAAGAGGTGAGATTAAGGGAAGCATACGAATTTAGTTTACTTGTCTGACTTCTACCGTTCCCCAGATTCATTATCCCTAGAGATTTTTTTCAGGCATAAATATCTCTAGATTGTTAAGCTAATACAGTTCCTGTAGTAAAGGTGAAACATAAATATTTCACAGTCCAAATGAAACTCATGCTTAGGACACAGCACAAGAAATTTCTAAAGAAGATAAGGTCAATAATAAGATTCACAATTTTTGACTAAATGAGCCAATGGTGGTGAAATAATGTCATGAATAAGATGTTTCGGGTTGGCATATAATCTGGATCTGAAATCCAGAAGCTAGGGGTTCAGGCCCTCACATGTAGCTGAAACAGGGTGACCACGAAGGGCTTTTTACCTTCACTTTAACACATACAGACCTGCTTCTGTCTCTGAAGCAGGCTTCAAGCAGTTCCTTTGCATCCCCAACCTTTTTACCTTAACTGGATAAACCTATCTGCCTGCTTTTCTCTACAAAAGCAGGCTACACACTCTTCATTAGCATTTTCACTGATCACCTTTACCATTGATATGCAAACATCAGCTACCAGCTTCTTTCTGCTTTCTTTCCCTTTTTCAGACCTAAAAAGAAAAACTTTAAAACACAGTTTAAACTTTCCACTCGTGGGTTCTTACCACTATCCCCAGCCTTTTCAACCAAAATACCAAACCAATGTAAGACTATCAGTGCAGTGCAGACTAATTTATTTCTAACAAAGTGATTTCTAATTATCCTAATAATTACAAAAGAAACATGTAAGACTCAGAATACTTCAACATTGTCCAAACCCTTTCTCAGTATTGTCCAAAGTCCTTTCCCAGATTGCCCCAAAATCCTCAGTCTCTCAGTCC
>PVHY01016061.1:0-20985 GCA_004024945.1 Uropsilus gracilis
GTTCCATAATTACCTTATCTCTGCTCCCTCCATGATTCTTTAATCCCCTCCTTCTATGCAGCTTTGCAATAATAGTCTTAAATTCTTCAACTCATCTTAAAATCTGAAATCCTCCACTCACAGACCATCTTTCCACCTCACCCACTTTATCACTCTAGGCCTGTAAGATATTCCCACAGTGATGTCTATTCTTCAACCTTCCCTACCCATTGTCACAAGTATCACTTCCTTATGGCTTCACCTGTTTCTCTCCCTCTCTGGAAACGAAGGTGTATAACTTCAACAATGCTTTCAGTATAATTCCAGCTTCTTTCCCTCTTGACTGCTAGCCACATGTGCCCTATAAGTCTCCTAGGTTAATTTTCCCCACATCTGCTTTCTCTACTTCTATTTCTAATCCTTAGCACTTGCAGAAAGGCCTGGAGAGTTTTGAAACATTTCCCTTACAAAGACAGGCCTTGAACCATCAGGTAGCCCCTGGTCACTATTTTGAATGTTTTGTTTTCTTCTATTTTTCTCTCCTGTAATCTAAAAATCATTGCAATAGGCTGTGCATAGATGCATTTTTGTATCCCTTCTCTTAAACAACACCCTTAAAATCACAATCTACTATCCCCAGGTTCATTTCTTCACTCTACAACACATTGGTTTTATTCTACCATGCTGATGACACTTATGGAGATTTACCAATTACCTTCTTTTTAAGTTCTCAAACTCCTTGACTCCAATAAATTCCTGGCCTGACCTCAGAGTCTGCTGACAAGTCTGATCTGACTTGTTGACCCACGTCTGCCTGGGTCCTGCATATTTCTCAAGCAGCAGAGGTGTGCTGTTTGCATGGCCCCAAGGCAGACACCCACACAACAGCAGAAGCAAAAATATAATCCTCCTCTGTCAGCCAACTATTCTAACTCTAGTCAACTAACCAGCAATGCACAGAGGTTTTGCTTTCCTGATCCTGCAACATCTTTCCATTTGCAAGAACTATCCCTTTCTCCTCCCCTTTACTAGAGAGATCCTTCAGGGCCTGGATTTTGCACTGGATTTAGTTCCCTGTTTGGTATTATCTTTGCTCCTCAGTACCCCATTCTTTTTGACAACTCTTTTCTCTTATATCTTCCTACAGGGTGCCTTAGAAGTGGTGGTATCTAGAGTTTATTGAATATGTTGCTCCATTCTCTTCTTGGCTGAAGTGTTTCTTCTGAGAAGTCTGATGTGAGCCTAGTAGGTTTTCCTTTATAGGTTAGTCTATACTTGCATGTTTATTGCAGCACTACTCATAATAGCTAGGAGATAGAAACAACCCAAATGCACTGAAACAGACAAATGGATCAGAAACTTGTTACATAATGGAATATTATTCAGCAATCAAAAAAGACAAATGTGATACATTTGTTATAACATGGATGGACCTAGAAGGAATCATGCTAGCAGAAATAAGCCAGAAAGTAAAAGAGAAATACTGGACAGCCCCACTTACATGTGGGATATAGGGAAAACAAACAAAAGGACAAGTAAAACTTAAAACAAACTGTCAGCAGAACTGAAGCACAGAGTAAGGCGGGGGTAAAATCAGGGAGGGAAAGACACAGGAGATTAAGATGATGATTCACAGATGACAAGGTGGTAGGAGAACCTCAGGGTAGACAATGATGTGAAAACAGTATATGTGTGTGTATATATATATATATATATATATATATATGTGTGTGTGTGTGTATGTATGTATGTATGTATGTGTGTGTGTGTGTGCACTCAATTTTTAAAAATTGAAAAAAGAAGTGGTGGCATCTGCATTATCACATTTGCTACTAATATTTTCATATGCTCAAATATACTACTCGTGTATTTTCATGCCCAAAGTATTAGCCCAGCCAAAAGGTTTTGGAAATCCCTTCTCAGAAAGGAATTCAACCAATCAGATGTCCAATGAACTTCCACTGAGTATCTACCATTTTTTGCATGCTAGAGGAATTGCTGATTGTTCAAAGCTGAGTAAGACATGGTGTGCCTTCAAAGATGAACTGCAAATTGAATGGCCATTGAAAGGGTGATTGTGACACTCCCACAGCCAAAGAAATGAAACTCTTGGCTTTATTCACGTTGAGTCACAGCTCAAAGTTTGGAGCTGGATGGAATTCTGCCCTGTGCTTGCAAACATTTAGAGAACTGCTCACTCAGCCTTCTGGGGAAAGCATGCCCTGAGCCTACTGTACTCCTTCAGCTTTGGTCCTGTCAACACAGGGGTCATTTAGATCCTAACTCTAAAGCTCAGTCCTCCTTTGTTCTCTGAACATGAACAGTAAGAAGCAGAGTAAGCCCATAAATCTACAGATGATGAAAGTGTGGGGATGGCTTCCATGTCCACTTTATCTTTCCAGAGAGCTTGTATGGGTTCATTTGACCCACATAACACATCTCAGATTTGAAAATGAACCAGATATTTTATCCCTACCATGTGGTGCCTGGGTATCAGCAGAGGCTTGGTTCCAAGTCTCTACTCCCCTCCTCACCCCAAAACACATACCCAAATCCACCAAATGCTCAAGATTCTTATATAAAGTGGCACAGTATTTTCTTATAACCTAGGCAATCCTTGCATATATTTTAAATTATCCCTAGATTACATAATACCCAACATGATATAAAAGCTATGTAACTAGTTGTTATGCTGTATTGCTTAGGGAATAATGACAAGAAAAATAGTTTGGTGCTCGCTTCAGCAGCATCTGAATTTAGAGTCACACAAAGACAAATAGCAAGGCCTTGGATAAGGGCGACACACACATTCATGCAGCATTCCCTATATTTGCATGTGCACATGTGAAAGTGTGAGGATGTGCCCCCAGATTATATAGTGATGCAATGAGTGACAAAGCTGAGAAGAAAAAAGGTAAGTCAGTCCATGTTTAGTAAAGACATGACCACAGTAGGTCTAGCTATAGTCACATATTCTTGATTTGCATTTGATTGACTGTACAGATGTGGAACTCATAGAGTTAAAGAGATAAAGGCCATGCGTGTGTGTGTACACACACACCACAAGGCTGGAAATAATCCTTTAACATTTCTAGGTTGACATTTGATGATAGAGGCTTCTGGATCATTTAAATTTGCTGTTTTATAGTCCATATCAGCATATCTGGAATCATCTGGCTCACACCAGAAAGGGATTCCCCACAGGCTGGAGCCAGCCTGCAACTGAAATTTCCCTGCTCGTGGCAGAGAAGGAAAAATAGGTCCCTTATCACATGGACTGTGTGACCTTCCTCTCTAGAGCCTCTGGCAACTTGAGTGGCCTGTGGAGAACTGTCAACAGCACAGATAAAATGCATAGAGCAGATGATCAGAATTTTAGATCTCCATATACTCCATAAGGACCACAATTAAATGTTTCCAAAGCTGCATGCTGACTGTAGGTAGCAAAATCCTTTTTCATTGGGTTTTGCCTCTTGTGTGTTAATGGCATTGAAACATAGCCCCTCCCCCCCATGTCAACTGAGGCTGTCCTTGGCGTGCTCACTCTCCCCACTCTTCCCCCCATTATATCTCTGCAAAACCAATCATTGATTAAATAATCAGCCCTACTACTCCCAACAGTGCAGAGCCCCCTCACTGCATGCCGGCACCCAGCCTGTGGCCAGTCTGGCCAGGGACCCACGTGATGCTGCACAGGTTCTGATAGTCCTGTACTCAGTCTCTGCTCCCCCAGAGCTCTTGAGTTAAGAAAAAGTAGAGGGGGGGGGAATCAATGAAGCTAGTTAGTATCATGTGCTTCTTTTCCAACTTCAACTGAAATTATAAAATTCACTTTAAAAAATCATTCATTTTTAAACAAAAATGCTAACAGAAATGGAAGGGGCCTCAGTGCCTAAGAGGTAATGCATCATTTGTACAGAAAAATATCTATGTCACTGTTCCTTCTCCACAAAGCCACTCCCGGGAACATCCAGCTAATAACCTCTGGAAAGGATGCGAATGATTTTTGGCACCAACATGACCCATAACTTTACAATTTCACAGTTATTCCCATAACTGATATGCCAGGTAATACATAAAAGTTAACCCCAAATGTGGGGGTCCCTAATCCTACAAAATTTATACTCGAGGATTTCAGGGTTAGCTGGAATGGGAGAAGAGGTGCCTGACTCCATGGCCTCCTTGGGGTTGAGAGTGGCAGGAGGACTGGGCATGTCTTGTGACTACGAATGGCACCAGCTCAGCCCCTGGGTGAGAAAGTCTTTATGTTTTGGGTACACTTCCGGATATGATGGGAGGTGAGTGTGTCTGTACTCTGGGTTCTGGGTCTTTGAGCTTGTTGAGATGCAAGGAGGGAAACTTCACCCAATCAAGAGGGTTGAGCTCACACTGGGGAATCCCAAAGACTGTGATCTTCTAAAGGAGGCACAGTCATAAGATCTGGGGATGAAATCTGGCCCAAAAAGGTGGGGTCAAGGGACTTATGACCTCCTTCCCATTCCCCTCTTCTCCTAAGGAGGAGGGTCCACATAGGAGCTGCTCTAATAGTTGCTTTACTGTTACCCTGATTTTTGCATTTGCACCTCACTGCATTGAGACAGCTAGTGGAAAGTCTAATTGCATCATTTTCTAGGCTGACTTCGAAAAGAAGAAAGTAATCACTTTGCGAGGTAAGTGTGCCTCAGCAACATTGCTGAGATGAGAACATCGCTAGTGCAGCTCTACTTATAACATCCAGGAGAGGGAAACAACCCAAATGCTCCAAAACAGATGAATGTTTTCTTTATATCCCACATACAATTGTTCAATATTTCTCTTTTTCTTTTTGACTTATTTCTGCTAGCATGTTTCCTTCTGGGTTCACCCCTGCTATCTCTCTCTAGAAAGCATTGCTACTTTTCTTTCTCTCCTCTTCCTTCAAAAGGAAGAAGATAGTAACAAGTCTCTTCTATAAGCTTATACAAACTAAAAAGCTTCTCCACAGCAAGGGAAACTACCAACAAAATGAAAAGGAAACTACAAAATGGGACAAACTATTTGCAAATCATATCTGATAAGGGGTTAATGTTCACAACATATAAAAAAAAGAAAGGGATAATATGATTTAAGCATGGGCAGAGGATCAGAATAGACATTTTTCCAAAGAAGAGGTCTTGAAGACCAGAAGATACTTAAATGCTGTTCAGTGTCACTAGTCATTGAGTAATGCAAATCAAAAACCAAAAGGAGATAGTACCTCACACTTGTTGGAATAGCTACTATTAAAAGACAAGTGAGAACATGTGTTGGCAAGAATGTAGAATAAGGGAATCCTTATGCACTGTCGATAGGAATGGAAACTGGAGCAGCCTCTATGGAAAAATCATATGAAAGTTCCTCAAAAAATGAAAAAGAGGATTACCATACGGCCCAAAAATTCCACTTCTAGGTATTTACCTAAGAAAACAAAAATATTAACTTGAAAAGATATATATGTATCATGATATACTCCACTACAGCATTATTTACAATAACCAAGATAAAGAAAAAAAATCTAAGTGTTTATGGACAAATGAATAGGTAGAGAAGTTGTGATTCTCTTTCTCTCTCTCATACACACATATATATACTCTCACAGAAATACCATTCAGTCATGAAAAAAGGATATATTGTCATTTGCAACAGCATGGATAAACCTTGAGGGATTTATGTTAAGTGAAATAAATCATAAAATTACCACTGCTAGTCAAAACAAGCTAACAACCAAACTAAAGTACACAACTGGGCCAGGCATGGTGGCTTGTGCCTGTAAGCTTCAGCCTATGAAGTGGCCGGGGCTAGGGATCGTGGTTCGAGTCCTGCCTGGGGTCTGTAGCGAGACCTAGTTCCAAAAAATAGCTGGGCGTGGTGGTGCATGCCTGTAATCCCAGCTACCTGGGAAGCTGAGGCTGGGGATTGCTTGAGTCTGTGGTAGGTACCCTGGGCAATGAGAGCCTGTGGTTCCATGGGCAAAAATAGCGAGACCTAGTCTCAAAATAAATAAACAAACAAACAAACAAACAAATAAATAAATAAATAAAGTACACAACTGTGGGGGGGGATGAGTTGGAGTGGTCAGGGAGGGGAGGTGATAGGTGACCCTGGGGGATTACAATGATGTGAAATATTCATATATATGTACAAATTATTTTTTAAAAAAGACTAGTGCTATCTGATCTCAAATATACATAGAGAGGGAATCTTAAAAATCCCTTATAGATACAGAGAACAGAGATTGGTGGCTGCCATGAGAGGAAGTTGGAGGACAGGAGGATCATATTTATAATCTGTATTTATCTTCTCTCTCCAAATAACATAAGGGGTAAAAAGGAATAAACTTACAGTTAAAAAGTAAGTTATGGTAATGTAATTTACAGTTCCATGGCTATAGTTGATAACACTACATTACATATTTGAAAGTTAACTAAGAGATGTTCTCATCATAAGAAAAAAAATTTGTAGCTATGTATAGATGTTGACTAACTTACAGTGATCATGTCAAAATATATACAAATATTGACTCCTACGTTGTACATCTGAAACAAGTTAGCTGTCAATTAAACCTCAATAGAAAATTTTATAATTTATTTATTTTTATTTTTCTTATTGTTTGCTTACATGGCTGATGTTTGTAGGTATGGTCCACCCCCTCCGCTCTCCATCTCTACCCCTGGTCGCCCTTCTGGTCACTAGTTCCTTTCTCGTTGTCAGTTGTTGATGATTGGCCTGTTGATCTCTGTGTTCTTTCTGAAGCACTGTCCTCCTGGTTGAATCCTGAATTCCTGGAGGACTGCAACCCAGGCTGATCAGTTCTCCATGAATATCCTTAGGGCAAGTGGACCTTCTGAGCAAGTCAGTGAGCCTCCTTTCAGTTTGGTGTATGGAGTGGCTCCCCACATTTCTCACTGACACGTCTTTGTGGCCTTGTTCCCTCACTGAGATGGGGGGTCTCCTTGCTCATGTTGAAAGTGTCTATGGATGGGGAGCCCAGCCCCAGCATCAGAAATGTTGTTGGTGTTTTCTGGTGACATGTTTTCGCTCTCGTCCACAGCCATCTTGTGTCTTTGGAGTTCTAACCATGCTCCTTTGGGCAGGTAATGGGTGTGTTCGTGGCCTTTATTTTTCTGTCTCAAGTATATCTGATCTGAGTTGTTTTTCTCATTCAAGAAGAGGAATGGCTGCAGTGGGAATGAACCAAAGGGGGGAACCCCCACCGCCTGCACCCGAGCTGCACTGTCTGTGCGAGAGAGTGACCCTTTTCAGAGGCCTCCCCTTCAGTCTGCAGACCTGGAGGTGGAGAGGGGTGGAGCCCTAGGCTGCATGGAGGAAGCTAAGTTGCCCCAGCTTTCCCTGGTGAGGTGTGGTTTACCTACTCCCCACGCATTCTCTATACAAGAGAGCACCCCTTTCCCAAGGCCTCCCCTCCAGTCTGTGGCTCAATCCAAAATTTTAAATCAGTAAATAAAATTGTATAATTAATAATAATAATAATAATAATAATAATAAAGATGGTGGAGAAATACCCTATGGGCTATAGGGGGCAAGGGTCTTCAGAGGTAAGGGTCTTCTCCTGGGCCAGATCTTCATCTCGTGCCCAGCCTCCTGGAAGTGGGGTCCCACGGCATGGTGCCTGTCACCATTCAGCCTCCCTGTCAGCGTGCCTGTGCCTGACCTCAGTCCTGGCAGTCCTCCTGTCCAGTATTGCTAAGTGTCATGGGTGGTTCCCTGGGGAACAGACTGTACTGGAGACTCACATGCAAGTGTCTCATCGGAGAGTGCTCCTGGGACTGACACCTGCAAGGGAGTGAGAGATGACAACTCCACCACGAGGTTCAGCGGTGCACAGTAATCATGGAGGCTCCAGTCTGGGGGGAACTGACCACCATTTGGGGGATAAAGTCTAAATGGCCTGCCTTAAGTCCCAAAGAAGATAGAGAGTCCAACATAGCCAAATCACTTGTAGGGGAGAACCAGCCCTGAGGGCCAGCTCTGGGGTGGTTGAAATCTATGCATCGCTAGATTCCCAAAGGTTATTTTGTCTCTAGTCTGCCTGCTGGTGCTGGTCATTTTCCAAGCATGGCAGATTCATAAGAAACCCCAGGAAGAGAACAACTGAAAAATGTCCTGTGAGATACTGAACAAAACCAGGAGCAACATCTACCTATCTTGTCAGATCTTTATGATCTGTATTTATCTTCTCTCTCCAAATAACATACGTTTAACAAGCTACTTAATCAGGCCCAACTTGGTTCTCTACAGCTTACCCCCTAGCATCACAGACCCATCTTAATTTTTCCATCTCATTTGGGAGAAGGGAACGTGAGTGGTGACGGAGGACAGGCTGTGTGAGAAGAGAATGGGAGAGAAGCCCTGCTTCTGCCCCAACCAGCCTCTCCCTGAGCAGAGTGAGGAGCGCAGTATGTTGGAGCTGCACACCCCAGTTACGAGCACTCACCGGTGTAAGTGCAAACACCCTGTGACCCCTCCACCCTTCACTATGTGGAATCAGATATGAGACCAACTTGTAATTATCTGCCAAACTAACCACAGAATACAGGCTGATGCAACAACCC
Source organism: Uropsilus gracilis (assembly GCA_004024945.1). NCBI lineage: Eukaryota > Metazoa > Chordata > Mammalia > Eulipotyphla > Talpidae > Uropsilus > Uropsilus gracilis. Next base: position 8,571 of record PVHY01016061.1, read on the forward strand.
ACAGCCTGTGACACAGTTAGCCAAGCCCCTGGCAACAGTGTGTAAAGTGTGACAAGGGTGAAATGCTGCTCCAGTGGTTTGAAAGGGCCTTTGCCATCAACAAAGAACCATTATGACAACAGGAAGGCGCTGAAAGCCAGGCACAAGTACACGGGGAAAGATAGCTTTCTCCTGCTCTCACTCCAACTCTGAGCAGAGAGAGGAGCGAAGGGGAGAGGAGAGAGGGAGTGAGAGAGAGATTAATCCTGTAGTGTTCTGCTAATTCCCTAAGCAACACAGGCCAAGGCAATTTCAGCTCCTTGCCATCTGGGCACTCAGGAGGGCAGGGACAACTGCTGTCTGGAAGGCTGCCTGCTGGGTCATGCCAGGGACTGGGCCTGGACCTCCTGCCCTGTTGCTTCTGTAGGTGCTGGAGCCAGCATTGAGCACGCCATGCTACATCAAAGCACTACAGGCCCCTTACAGTCGTTTTTGTTTTCTAAGCCTACTGCCTTTTTTTTTTCATTTTTCATTCCATCGATGTTAAATATTTAAATAATCAAACAACAAATGTTTCTTGAAAGTCCACTAACCTAAAGAATCTGAAAAACCCTTTTCTCTTCCCACTGCTTCTTCCCCTACCCAGAGGTCATCCTTCCTGAAAGTTCCAGCCTGAGGTCTGCCTTTCTCAGAGCCTCTCCTGACCACCTCTGCCTACTGCAATCTTTCCTGCTCTTTCCTCATCTCCTGCACCACATCCTAATCCTTTCCATCCAACTCAAGATCCCTCAAGTCTCTTCCCTTCTCACCACCCTCGTTCAGATTCTACTCCTTTCCTGCTCTTTCTGTCTTTTGTCAAGCCTCCTTCACTTTATTCTGTACTCTGCATTGCAAAGACAAATAGGATGATGTCATTTTTCTAAACATTTTTATAATAACCAACACATATTCAGTGCTCACTATATGCCAGGCTCATCATAAGCACTCCACATTTACAGCTCATGATAGCCCTATCATGCAATTCTTTGTATAATTCCTCCCATTTCACAGATTAGGAAACTAAGGCCTGGGTAGGTTAAGTAACCTTCCCAAGGTCACACAGCTTGTAAGCAGCAGAGCCAGCATTTGAACCCAAGCAACCAGACTTCATATGTCATTCCCTCAAGCTACGTAATATGTATTTATATGACTTTCCACAGTTCTTGTGGATCGAGTCCAAACTCCAGAGTGCTCAAGGTTCTTCATTTTAGACTCATCTCTCTGCACATGTTGACATGCAACATTTACTCCCCCGCTTCCCAATGATGAGCTAGTAAATGTTTAATAATTGACACAGCCCTGACTTGGAGCATCTGCGAATCTCCAGGTGCAAATACCATGACCATGGACAACTTCAAGCTGTGACTAAGACATCACCGACCACGGAGCTGGGGAGATAAAAACACACAACCAGCAGGAACAACTCCAGCACACTGCTGATTCCTGCTACCCTGCTACTGCCCTCAAGGACAGAGCACCCTGACCGCATGCTACCTGTCCATCCACCTGATCGCTGACCCATGGCTGGTGTGTGGACCTGGAGAGACCCACTGAAAGTCCGCATTCATTTCCTGTTGCTTACAATCAGCTGCTAGCAGTCTGTGGGCAGGACCCAGGGCTTAGAACACCACTGGTATCTGAGGGCTGCTGTCCATTATCCACACTCCAGTCAAGCCCAGTCCCTGTTTGCATCAGCAGAACTCCCAGCCACAGCCCTGCTCTCCTCCAACCAGAACACCCACCCATGGCAGCTATATCTCCACCCTGAAGATGCATTTGGGCATCACAACTGCCCCATACACCCTGTCCAGAGATGTCCTGGCCTCTCACCTCCAGATGATGCCTGTGCTCCACCCTTAACCTCTCCCCTTCCCCATCTGCCTACATTTCCAGGAATCCATCTCTTCATTTTATTTAGTTCTGAATATGGACTGGCCCCCCACTTACATGTCCTGTAGGCACCACCCACTCAGCAGCTCTCGGGCCTCATGATTTTCTTTATCCACAGACCCAATTCCTCCTGATAGTCCCACCTCCAGGACCATCATGCCATTCACCCAATTAGCCAAACCAGAGCATGGGCATGATGGAGAACTCCTCTTCCTGGAATCACCAGGCACCAAGCCCTACATGGTCTGCCTCTTTGGTCTCCATCCCTAGGTCCATGTCTCTATTCAAACCAGGCTGCATGTGTGCCAGTCCATCTGTGAGAGCTAGGCCCTCATCCCTGCTCCTTTCTCCTTGGTGCTCAGAGTTCTTGCTTCTCGCCCGGCTTTCACACCTAAGCAAAGTTTCTCATAGGGGTGATCAAATCAGATTCTTCCTTTCATCCTCTTTAGTTTTTACCCCCAACTCTTCTCTGGGCTCTGACCACACCCCTGGTTTAGTGTTCCTGTGATGTGAGGTGAGAGAGGTGTCCGTGAGTCCTGGTCTGGAGGTCTTCTCAAGCCCAGCTGTAGCTACAGTTCCTGGGAGGAAGTGTCTGCTGTATGTTTGCATCTCCCACCTGGGCAAGGACTCACCTGTAAGCAGTAGGAGGAGTCTTCTGCTCTGTTCCCAACTAAAGACCTGGTGGTTCACTCAAAGCAACTACTAGTTCCCTTTCACTTGTTTCTAGTGCCAACTAGAACAACCAACTGCCCTGGCTGGGTGTGGCTTAGGAGTGACAGTTTCTTGTTAATTAAACATTTAATATGGTGTCACTAAAAAAAAAAAAAGGTAAGACTAAGTTTTAATACATCCATACCTAAAGCTCAATGTTTCCCACTAGAACCCTGAGACTTCCCCATTCTTTTTTTTTCTTTTTAATTTTTTAATTTTATTTTTTGACTTCCCCATTCTTGATCATTTGATCGCCTTGGGGCTCCTGGAGCTGTGATCTCTATGATCACCAATCAGCATCTTGCAAGGCAAAGTCAGTTCACAGAGGCATGTGTGACTGCAAGTTAAGAACAGAGAGAATTGCTTAGGGGAGGCTCTGGTCCATGACTAAGCCTTCACTCAGCACTGGTGACCCCTACAGACCCAAGCAGAATGCTTACGTCAGTGGAGAAGAGCACTTCAGGGAAGCGTAGGCCTGAGGCAGATGCACAGGGTGGCACTAAGTGGGGTGTGTGTGCACATGCGCACGTAGAGCAGGTGAAAGAGATCGTGCTGATAGCCAACCAGGCACCAGTGAGCCTTCCAGTTAGATGAGCGGTGAGAGTGCCCAGAACCATCTGGAGGTTCATCCTTCCAGATGAACTATCTTCCCGACTAAATGATGCTGGTCACTCCTGCTGCCTGATCCACCAACCTCTGTCTAAGGCCAGCCTGGCAGGCTCATCCACCCTTAGGATAAGCACAGCTGCCCACCTTCCCCTCTCCTGACTTCTTGGACCCCTCTTGAAATCATTCAGATAACCAGAGGGTCCCCTCTGCATTATACCCTTGATGGCATTAGCCATAATCTTGTCATGATAGACTGATTGTGCCGGATCTTTTCAAGTCTAGCTGTTGGGAGGTTCCAGGGAATTTTTCTCGTTCTTATCTGATTAAATGGGGCCAAGGCACTAAGCCTCAAGTCCGGGAATCTTGCTTTAAGCTCCAAGATATTGAAACAAAGATACTCAGGCAAGAGATGCTGAGATAAATTCAGAATAGAACGAAGGCTGTGTCCTAGAGACTGAGAGTCAGAGAGACCTTAGGGTGGAATTTCTACAGGACAGGAGTGGAGAAAAGGCAGGTACTTCAATCCTACATGACAAATGTGTGACAGAGTTGAAAGAAGCCTCCTTTTCAACTTAACAAGCCAGTCTGGCATTGTTTTGGAAGCAGCTGACTGGTTTTGAATCACTATACAACTAGAGGTTCATAGGAGACAGAGCACAGTGCCTGGCCTCACCTGGCAGAAGCTGGTCGTAGACAGAAGGGCAAGGAGGTAGGCAGGAAGAATGGCTGCTGTATAAGAAGTTGTACTTTTTGGGTTTTCAACCATGGGCATGTTTCATTTAAGAAATTAAATTTAAAAAAAATGCATTAAGGTTTGATTTACTCTGCTACTCTGGAAAATATAATATTCATTATACTTCAATTAGGCAGATCTGAAATTAGCTCGATTTTACAGAAGGACAGACATCACTCATAATAGAGCATGGAATCCCCTTTGTGTTCTTCCTGAGTCTTGAAAAGGGACAAGGACATTATGGGGCTGGTGTCCTGCAAGCTCTGAACTTCACTCAGTGAAAATTAGCAGGGTGTGCTGGGATGAGGTGCCACATGTGAGGTGGTAGTATTAGCATTAACAGCCTGGGTAGTGACTGCTGCTAACCCTGTTTGCAGAGAAGCCCTTGGAGAAGCCATGTGCCAAGGAGGGAGGCTGGCCAAAGCCCTACCCAAAAGGGATGAGAACAACTGCCCAAAAAGCAGCTGTACAGATCATGGGTCCACAGAAGGGATGAAAGAAGTGGAGGAAATTGCATTTGATGGGTTGTAGTCAAAAAGTATAGTGTGAAGCCAGGCGTGGTGGCGTGTGCCTTTAATCCCAGCCTTGAGAGGCTGAAGCTAGGAATGGCATGAGTCCATGGGTTCGAGACTACCCCGGACAACATAGCAAGACCTAGTTTCAAAAAATAGCTGGGCGTGGTGGCACATGCCTGTAATCCCAGCCTTGGGAGGCTGCGGCTAGGGGGTCACTTAAGTCCATGGGTTTGGGACTACCCTAGACAACATAGCGAGACCTAGTCTCACAAAACAAAAAAATGTCATGTGAAAACATACGGGCAAACTGGAGTGGCACTAGCCACCCCAAGTGGAGCTGGCAAGTGTCAAGGTAGAAAGCCAGGGAAAGCACCATCACCCACCCATTTAAAGAGGAAGAGGGTGTGAACCTTGGCAAAGTAGAGAAGTCAAAGCTGGAGTTGAAAGCGTGACCTCATCAGAAGGAGGGCCCATCAACAAAAATAAACTGTACAGAGGCGAAATGCTGAAGTTTAAAAAGTCAGCAGCAATGAGAGATTGGATTCCTCCATGCACAGCCACCCCCAGGCCCCTAGTGGGGGGGGGGCAAAGACTAGGCAGTTTGAGAGAAAGGAAGGTTCTTTGGGGTCTCTAGTTTCTTGGGGATAAGGTATCTGGCAGTGTGGAGAATGAGCGACAGGTTCCTCTTAACCATAAAATCCCTCCATCGCTCCCCTTCCTCCCCCAGCACTGGGTTTGCAGTTCCTGGCTCAAGGAGAATGAATAAGTCAAAGTATGAAAACAATCTCCTTAGCTCCAAAGTGATGCTCTCCCACCCTGCTGCAGGACAGAGGGTTGCGTGAAACCTGAGATCTGAGCTTTGCCACACTGATGCCCAAGGGCCTGTGAGCGCTGACTCAGAAAGGCCCTCAAGCATCCAGGTCCTGGGGGGTTTGGCCAGCTCAGGCACTTCCAAGCAAGCTGGAGAGCCAGCTCTGTAATTACCTAACACCGAGGGAGGAGAGAGAGAAGCCCAGACCATATAACTTCCCGAAAAGCACAGCTGGTAAGCACACCCACACAGTGAGGTTGCAACTCCCTCAACTAATTAAAAGGCAGGGCAATGAGAACGTCTGGATTGCCGCATAAGCATCTCTTGGGGAAAAGATGTTTATGGTATCACATCTCCATGGGCCCCTCTTCGCCACTTAGAGCCAAGTTGGACACAGGTGATTATGGTTTCGAACTAAATATGTGTGTAGCAACATATGCGTGTGTGAGGGGGTGGGGAAGCACTCAGGTGGAGAGATTTATTTACAGCATGATGGGAAACGGCCAAGGCAGGCTACCACCTTTCCTCCATTCCCCTTAAAGACAGAACAATAGACAAAGGGCTCAGATTGCACCAAGAAGGAACTGGTGCGGCCTTTGGGAGGGGAACCCCAAAAGCTTCCAATCTATAAGAGGGTGTTTTATCATTTCAATCTCTGAAAGCATTGTTTTTCCTCTAAGTTTAAACAATTATTGTTTGAGTTGAACGCTGCTTGGAACCGGAAGGGTCAGATCAATATCAATATTTTTTTTCTGTTTTGTAACTCTACGAAAAGGAGAATTCATCCTCTTTCTTGTAACAGTGCTCCATCGGGTCTGGAGAACATCTCTGGTACAGAAAGTCATAGTATTTTTCATATTTCCAGATGGTAGCCCCAGACAGGAGCTCCTGTCTCCTCTAGGGCCACCAAGAGATGGCACTGATGAGGATTCTGGGAAGGGAGCTGAGTTGCAGGATATCAGGTATTGGGTAAATGAGTTTTGCAAGCTTTTTACCCTTCTGCCATTGGTCTCTATAACCAGCACCTATGGTATTATGCTCTGTACCCCCCCACCCCATGATTGTCCATGCCTGGCCCAGTGGGTGTAAGCATGTGTGAGTGGGCTCCCCTGGGCCTGGGAGGAAAGGATAAGAGGGCAGTGTCACCCCAGTCAGAGAGCAGATGAGAAAGAGCATGTGAGGAAGAGTACATGAGGAAGAGTACAAGAGGAAAAGCACAAAGGAGAGCACAAGGGAGAGCATAGGGAAGGAGAGAACAGAGAACGCCAGAGAGAGAAAGAAGCCAGAGAAAGAGCATGAAGATTCCTGAGGGTCTGGGAGGCCCCCCAACCTTCTGCTACCTCCCCACTCCCAGCCCTGGTTCTGGTCCTGACCCACCTGGCATGTCTGTGTAACTAGAATCAAGAAAGAGCTACCCAGAGCCTGACACTTGCACTACATTTGGCGTCATGAACAGAATGCTTCCCTTCCACCAAGTCAAACTCTAACAGCAAAACAGAGGACAGAGGTATCTTTTCCTTTGGGAAGGCCCTGGTGGAGGCTGGACTTGATACTGGGTTAGAGATACAAGATCTCATAGTCCAGGCTGATGAGAAGATTTACGAGCAAGAGGCTATGGGGTCTCAATTGTCTCTTGTTCAAAACGTCACTGGGAATCAATCCTAAGTCCTTGACAAAGATTCTAGTTGAAATAATAAAAATCTCGGAAGGCATCTAATAGAAGAGCTGTGATCTTGGCAGAGGATAGGTCTGCTCTGTTCCAGGTGGGGACTATGGTCTTTGCAGTGGTAGAGGCAACAGGCCTCCTGAGGCCAAGGAGACAGAGGGAGTATGGTATGGTCCTGGCCTTAAGAAGACTTCAATGTGACAGGTTCTTGGACTCTGAAGTTGGGCTCTGCCTTCAGTGGACATGAAGTTTCGGAGGTTCTACCAAAAGGGATGTCAAAATTGTGTGGGAGACACTAGATTATCCCTCTCTGTGTCCTGCTGGCAGGTATCAGGTGGGAAGGGGTTACATAGGTAGGATGGCATGTCACCTGGTATCATCATGTGAATGTGTCAGAGGGTAAGAATTACTGATCTTCAGAAATAAACTAATGATTCAAAAGGTTATCAACAGTCTATTCAAATTCCATTTGGCGGGAAGATAAGCCATCAGCAGGGGATTATGGGTAAGGGCGATAGGACCTAGAACTGTGGCTACAACCCCCATCTTCCCTGTTTCCTAGAGAATTAGGAAACTGTGTTTCAGGACCACAGACAGCAGCACATAAGCACCATCTGGGGGCATTACCCCCTCCCCATTTAGTTCTTTGCTGATGATTGTTGCCTCTTTTCCCCCTATATCCAGCCAGTGCTCTGAGGATCTTCTGAGGCTGTTCAGATAACAACAGAGACCACGGAACTCTCCCTTTAGTACCGGGATGAGAAATCAGCTCCTTTTATGGCCAAGTCCTGTCCTCTTCCAGTAACAACACTAGTTAATTTATTAAGTACTAATATGTCATACACTGTGTTCTCATTTTACTCTCAATAATTAACCTCTCAAATTAATTCTATTATCATATCTACTTTGTAGATAAAAAAAAAAACTGAGTCACAGAAAGATCAAGTGACTTATCTGAGGCCACACAGGTAGCGTGCTTCCACAGCTCCTTCCTATAGTCATTCTGTGACCTTGAGCATTAGATGGAGGCAGAACGGCAAGACATGAAACCTCACAGACAACCTGCCTCATCAGGTCATCAGGGGCTTGGAAGTCATCTGCTTTGACGCCTTGGACTTGAGAGTCTGTTTTCTAATAAGATTCTGCTTCTTAATATTAACCTGCAAAAACTAGGACAGGTCCTATAATGCCTCCATGTCACTATCTCCTTCCCTAATGGAACAATTAAGTAGAGAAAGCCTCATAGATAATGGATTGGAATAGGTAAAATATTTTTGAAGCCAGAAATAAGAATGTTTAGTTCTCCAAGTTGCATGGTGCTGTGGCCTAGATAATCACAGACTTTTAGAGGTAGTAGGGACCTGCAGGTCTTAGAATCCATGAATCTGGGATCTCCAACATAATCTAGGTGACCTTCTCATTTTATACAAGTATCCTCCCACTCACACTCCCGAGGTGGTGCAGGGCCCCTTCAGGACCAGGCAGCTCTTTAAGGTACCAGGAAGTCACCCCTTGAAGTGCCAGTCAATCTTCCCTTCAAGAAATATTCCCTAATGTCACAGTATTCTCCAAAGCTGCTTCTTACAGTACTGCACTATGTCCATCTCCCTCTCACCAGAGACTAATTCTGTTCTCTGGAGAAGCTTGAGGAAACCTATCCCTATTTTCTTGGCAAACCCTGAGATGAAGTTAAGCTCACTACCTCTCCCAAATGCCCTTTTTCCAGAAAAACTGACTCAGCCTCTTCAGTTTTCACGTAGTAATTTTCCACAGTTTTCACCATCCAATCACCTTCTTCTGAATGTCCTTGTGCATGTAGTTGTTCCTCAGGCCTTCCACTGACTGAATAGGTATTTACTGGGTGCCTGCCAGGAAGATAGTAGATGCTGAGAATGCAAGTATAGTCTCTTGAGATGTGATGGGGAAAACTCTCAAACAATTGAAGGTGATGTGGGAAAAGCTGTGTCAGGGGTTAGTCGAGGTGGTTTCAGAAGCCCAGAGAATGAAGAAGCTTTCAGGTGAAGGGGGGAGTTGTGGTGTGTGTGTGTGTGTGTGTGTGTGCACGCATGCATGTTTCAGTAGGAAGATACTGAAAGCCCAGTAATTCTGGAAACTGCCTGCGGTTTGTGCCTACTACAGTCAGGGTTGATTTCAGTAGAGGACAAGAAATAGTCTGAAGAGTCAGCAGGGACCCGGTCATGAGGAATATTTTCAGGGTAAATGAAGTTGGTCAGGCTTTTCCTCCAGATAGCCAGCACCTGCAGTATTGCACCTTTCCCATGATTGTGCTGCCCAGCTGTGTGTGCTTGTATAAATGTGCATACCTGGGCCTGGGAGAGAGGGATTCAAGGGATGCAGAGAGCACAAGAGTGTATGATCACACATATGAGGCCACACCAGAGAAAGCAAGCCTGGAGAAAGAATGTGAAGATTCCTGTGGGTCTGGAGGACTCATCTACCTCCCAGCAACTGCCCTCCACCTTCAATCCCACCCACCCTGTCTGACCCTTTCCTGCCTGGTGTGTCTGTAACTTCTAGAATCAATAAAGAACCTAGCAAATTGGGAGTCTGATGCCTGTACTACAAATGGCTGAGAATGGCTACAATACTGTAAAAGATTCTATTCTGAGGGTAAGGGGGAACCATTGAAGACTTATAAACAGAATAATAACATATTCAGACTTAGAGGTTTTTTGTTTTTTGTTTTGAGACTAGGTCTCACTATGTTGCCCTGGGTAGTCCCAACCTTGCAGACTCAAGTGATCCCCAGCCTCAGCCTCCCAGGTAGCTTGAATTACAGGTGCCCACCACCACACCCAGCTGCTTTTTCCAGACCAGGTGTCGCTATGTTGCCTGGGGTAGTCTCAAACCCACAAACTCAAGTGATCCCTGGCCTCTTCCTCCCAGTGCTTGGATAACAGGTGCACACCACCATCCCTGGCCAGACTTAGATTTTTAAGAACAATCACTCTGAAGTCGGAGAGAAGATTGGAGGCAGCAACCTAATGGCTAGCGCAGTTAGCATCCCTTGAATCCCTCTCTCCCAGGCCCAGGTATGCACAGAGCATAGCAGAGTAAAGCTATGCTGTCCTGTTCTGGAAGTTTCTATCCTTATTGCCTGTGACTGAGTTGTTCTGGTGGCCACAGCTCACTGTGGCTTCACATTCAGGATAACTAAACCTTTATCTATAGGAGTAGCTATGCTAGCTCTTTCCTAGCACCTAGTTCTGCAAATCCAATGGATTTGATTTAATCTACTTAGTTTCAGTCTCTCAGACTGCTGAAATCTTTGTACATTTTTACTCAACCTCTTTATTTTTACCTAAGGGGAAATACTGAAGGAAGTAACACTGAGCCCAGGTTTCTATACCAGGCACCCTGGTGTTCAACCTCTAAAGGAAATTCATCTGTTTAAAGTATAGGATCAAAATTAGCAACAGCTTACTTGGAAGAATAGGGCTTAACTTAGTGACCCCAAAGGCAGGAAGGAAGACCCTGTATCCCTTTCTACTATTTCTTCCCTGAATCTATGATCACAGGGATGGCATTACACATCTCCACACAGCTGAAGGTCACAGTTGTTCAAATCCAATCATGGAGGCACTTGACAATGTCAGGCGACTTGAGGGAATTCATAGGTGAAAAAAATCCTAGAAGCTAACGAATGCTTGACAAAAGCTGCTCTATGGAACTGAACTAGCTCCAAAGGTAAAAGTCATTCAGGGAGACCGGATAGGTAATATGAAACAGACACCCCTGTGTGGGGGAGGTGGGGCAGAGAAGAGTGGGGGGAGAGCCAGCCAATAGAAGCTGCAGCCATGAATGAAATGAATACCTGGAGCAGGATCCTTCTCAGTTGGGACCTAATCCTCTCAGTTTCTGGACAGTTCTTTCCACAATCCCCTAAAACCTGTGACCGGTGCTCCCTGGGCCCTGCTCATGAATGTCTCTGACATGTCTCAGTTTTCCCTCTCCATCCTCAGAATCACCAGACCGTTTCACTGTTCAGTGTCCAGCCTGACCAGCATCCTAGTTCAGTCTATTCCTCCATCCCATACACCGTTTCAATCAATTCTTAGGGCTCCCACCATTTCCCAAGACTCAACCCCTTCTCCACAGCATTTCCACCACCTCATTTCCTCACCTGAACCCCCACCCACCCCCACTGGTGCAGTGTTCTCTCCAGACCCTCTGTTCTCATGCCAAATGTCATTATGGAAACATCAGACTTGTCAGAGGAGCAAAATGTGTACTGATCCCTGCAAAATAAGCATTGTCTTCTAATAACTGGCGATGCTTATCTTCTTATAGCTGTCGATGGGCCAAATCACAGAGTTAAGAGAGACAGGGAGCAAGGCCGAAGCACATTGCTCAGGGAGAGACTATGAAAATCTTTACCTACTTTTCAAATACCATGCACCGCAGTCTTTTAAAAAGAGGAGATAACTAACCAAGCCGTGTGCTTTTGCTCTGAGTCCTGATACTTAGGGTCCCCACGGGCAGGGTGGCTCCACACACTTGGATTCACTGTGATGGTGGCTGCACCCCCAGCTCTAGCAAAGCTGGGTGAAGTTGTGGTCGAAAGTTATCCTCTCAGGAGATCGGATAGCAAAAGCTTCAGTAAAGCCATCAAGTGGAGAATGCTTTGGTAAAGTGCATTTTCTATAGCTTTTCTATCTGGTTTCTCACACATCTTCCATGACACCTGAAAAGCTTTGTTGAAGAGCAACGTATTTGTCTGGTTCCGGGTTGCTCAAATTACCTCTCTTCCTTGCCAGGAAATTCCAAATTCTGGCAAGAGATGCCCGTACAAAGTCCCACACAACAGAAGAAAAAAACCTCTCTGACACACAGGATGTCCAGAGGATTAAATACCAACCACTTTTTTTTTTTTTTTTTTTTTTGCAAAAGATGAACTAAAATGGAAGCTTGTTTCGCCGCCCTTTCGACAGGATGCTGGGCACCCACCTTCCTTGGCCCTCGAAGAGGCCCTGTCCATGTTAGCATTTTACCCTCCTCACTTGCAACGTCCTACCAACAACTCAGCTGCTGCTGCTTCCAGGCGAAGCTCGCTGAATTTAACCTCACTTAGCCCTTAAATCTGTCAAAGCAACGACTTACCTGGTGACAGTGAGCCGGTGCGTGTCTCCATGCAGAGGCTGTCTACTCCCTGACCTGGAGTCACACCCCTGGGGGTCCCCGGTGCATCGGCCATCTGCAGCGGAGGGCGCAGTGAGGTGCTCGCAGCGGCGGCATCAATAGGCCTTGGGGCAAGGCTCGTGCCTGACTGCCCAGCTGGTGAGTCACCAGATGGTGTGTTAAGCAAGATTCAGGAGGTTTGCTGTACCATTGCTTCATTGCACTGGGCACTCCCTGTCTTGAGTTGGAAGAAGGGGTGGTTTTCTTGAGAGATGTTCATTTTCAACCAAATTCCTTTTCTATGTGTGTACAGCAAGGTGTGT
>PVHY01016061.1:21085-34661 GCA_004024945.1 Uropsilus gracilis
TTTTTTTTTTTTTTTTTTTTTTTTTTTTTTTTTTTTTTTTTTTTTTTTTTTTTTTTTTTTGGTATAGCCTTGGAAAGTAGAAGAATTCACAAGAACTTGGAACAATGGAGATGCTGGGAAGCAAAAACTTGGTAAGGAAGATGACGCTATTTTTCTTTCCCACTTTTGAGATTTTTCTTTTACCTTATGTACTTTTCAGTGAAAGTAGTTTTTGTTTTTGCTTTTTTTTGAGAGTAGGTCTCCATTTTTGCCCGTGGTACCATGGACTCAAGCAATCCCCAGTCTCAGCTTCCCAGGTAGCTAGGATTACAGATGCGTGCCACCACCACACCCAGCTATTTTTGGGGGGACTAGGTCTTGCTATGTTGCCCCAGCCAGAATTCAAACCGTGATTCCCCATTCCCAGCCACGACTCCATATGCTGTCGCTTACAGGCACACGCCAGCATGCCCGGCTCAGTGAAAGTAGTTTGAAAAATTCCTTCTTCATGAATGGAAAATATTTGTCAACCAGACAAGGGCTTCCAATAAACAAAATTTCTCCACCAGCGATCAAGATGTAGTGGACTATTTTGGAAAGACTTTAGAACAGTGAATCTCAGTGAGTCTGAGAAAAGATGTCCTCCACACATTTATTCTAAATCAACCCCAAGTTGAAAAACACTCTCTTTAAAAATACTGCATTTTTATTACTATAATTTTATATACTAGGAAATTTCCACATCTAAATAAAACATAATTGTTTTGCAATCATCCCAATTCAGGTAGGCTCATAATCAGTTCCAACAGCTAAAGAAGGTCAGAACCCTGGGAATTATCTTTATAGAATTTTTAATACTAAACAGGAGAAAAACAGTAAAGAAATAGCCACAGGAGTCTCTCAAGTTCTAATTTTCCTTTGAGTTCTCCTCATGCTCTCCTCTTTGTGCTCTTCACATTCTCCCCTTCCTTTCTCTCTGCATTCTCCTCACCCTCCCCCAAGGTGACAGCCCCCATCCTGTCCTAGGCCCAGGTGAGCCCACTCATGCACACGCATAGCTTTTCTGCCAGGCAAATACAATCATGGGGAGGGTACAATACCACAGGTGCTGGTCTTAGAGGCTAATGGCAGAAGAGTATGAAAAACCCCAATAGCCATTTACTCTACAATAATGAAGCCCCATGTGCCCAACATTAAGCTTCATTAATATGGCAACTTCTGTTTCATCCCTACCTCATTGCCACTCTCCTCCACCCCTAACCATCATGTCATTGTATGCCAGAGTATGTATAAGAATTTTTTTTTAACTTTATCACAGTGCCATGAAGAGATGTTTTTAAAAGTTGTCAATAATCCCAATATGTCATTAAATATGTCATTAAATATCTACTAACTATTCGAATTTCCAAATAAAATGGGTATGTTACATTTGGGTGCTATCTGTTGTATCCATTTAAGATGATAATTTTCTCTCCTTCAGTATTTGTCTTGCAATTTATTTGTTGATGAAACTAAGTCATTTTCCACATTCTGGACATTCCTGATCATATCTCTGTACTGTTTATTCAGCATATTCTTCTGTTACCTCTGTTTCCTATAAATTGGTAATTAGCTCTAGAGTTAGTCTGATTTGGGTTTTATTCTTTGACAATGATATATAATTTCCCATATCCATATCTTTCTGTAATACTACTGTCCTCTATGATTATTGGCCAAATTGTGTTTTCCCCCAAAGATATGTTCAAGCCCTAACCCCCATGGCTATGAGTGTTATCTTATTTGGAAATAAGGCCTTTGCAGATGTAATCTGGTTAAAATGAGTCCTACCCTAACCTAATCCTTTTAAGGAGTGGAAAATTTGAATACAAGTTCAGGAAGATAGCCCTGTGACCTCAGAGACTGAGATTGGAGTGAGGGAGGCACTCCAATCAGACAAGAAATACTGGGAATTGAAGGTAAACACTGGAAACACTAGAGAAAAGGAAGGATCTTCTAGAGCATGGGAGGGAGCATGACCCTGACAGCACCTGGAATTTGGGTTGCTAGTGTCCAGAACTGTGAGACAATAAATTTCTATTTAGTGCTAGAAAACTAATACTGTTAGTATTGCTGGAATCATTGTTTCTTTAAGGACTTGAAAAATGGTGATACCCTTTTTAGGTATTCACTGGCATCTTCCCATAAAAAGAAACATCCTCTCTCCACTATTTAGTTTCTCAGTTTCAATTCACCTGGCAAAACATAGTTTCTTTCTCAGATTCTTTCTCTTCATCCACCTATTTTCAAAAGAATGAGTTGATTCCCCAGTAGCCCCAGAGGTGAATAATGGTGTTTTTCTTTTTGAGTATCACCATGAACTTGCGAAGTTTCAGCAGGATTCCTGTGTTCCTTTTCAGTTATTCTCACACATTTTTATTTAAAGAGCCTCATTTGTGGCTAGTGGAAAGCTTGACAAGAAGACAGGGGCTTCTGATGTAACCCCAGGAATTTCTGGTATGTTGTGATATTCCAGGCTCATCAGTGCATTTCCTGCCTCAGATGAGAACCATCCATTTTTGTGAGGAGCCCTGGTTCCACTTAGTGGGAGAGAATATTTAGAGATGACAAACTGGTATCACTGGTATGCACTGCATTTGTCTGATCATTGTTTGTGTGGCTTCTGTGTGAACAGTGGGGGGAACTAGATTTTTCAAAATAAACTGTTATCAGTTCATAATTTTCTATTCAAATTTAAGATTATAGAATGCTTACTAAATTTTTATATTCTATATTCACATTCCTTTGTCTCATAAAAATCTTGACTTTTATAACACTTTTTTGCCTTAGCCTCTGTAAACATATAGCTAATAGTTTTAGAATATTCTAAATATTATTATCAACAACAATAACCTATACTATATACATATATCTATCTATATATGTTTTTTGAGACTAGGTCTCACTATGTTGCCCAGGATAGTCCCGATCCCGCGGACTCAAGTAATACCCAGTCTCAGTCTCCCAGGTAGCTGGGATTACAGGTACCCCCACCAAGCCTGGCTGCTTTTTCTGAGAACAAAGTCTCACTATGTTGCCCAGGGTAGTCTCGAACTTGTGAACTCAAGCAATTCCTGTCCTCTTGCTTCCCAGCACTTGGATTATAGGCATGTGCCACCACACCCAGCTTAACAACCAATATTATTACTAACAACATGAATAGTGAGAAAATGGAGGTGGCTTTTTTTAGTTCTTTTTCTCTTGGGATAATTCCCATTAGAATGTGCTACAACTTACTCTGTTAAACATCTCTTGAAATAATTCTACTTTATATAGTTGGCCACTAACTCAGTAAACAAATATTTTGTTTTGCTTCTGATTTCAGGGAATAGCTTTTTTTTTTTTTTAATTTTGATTTATTTTGTCTAAATTTTAAGACAAAATATTCTAATGACTCCAAAATCAAGCCTGCAAAACAGGGCATACTCAGAAAAGCCTAGCTTTTAATGCTTTCCTTTTCCAATTTCCTCCATTTCACTAAAGCTAGCCATTTAAAAATTGAGTTATTCTCTAATGGTTTTTTTAAGTGAGGCAAAATTACTGTCTTTATTTTTAATGTCAAGTACTTTACATGTTAGTGTGTAGCTTGCTGAATTTTGACAAATATATACACTCTTATAGGCAAATAAAGGTAAAATGTATTTCTATCACCCTGTAAAGTTGTCTTGCCTCCACTCCAGGATATCTGTATCCCATTCCCAAGAAATGGCTACTGTTTTGATTTCTACATCAGAGACTAATTTTATTCATTCTTGACTTTTACATTAGTGGAATCATACAAAATATACTCTTATATCTGGTTCAATTAATTAAATGTGTTTGAGAGTTAGCCATATTGTTAGAGTAGCAGCACATTCTTCTTTATTGCTGTGTAGTATTTCATTGTATGACTACACTACAATTTGCCCTTTCAGCTATTGATGGACTTCTCTATCATTTCTCATTTTTGTCTATTATGAATAAAGCTACTATGAATATCTTCAACAAGTCACCTTTTTTGCACATTCATGTACATGCAGTTATTTCTCTTGACTGTACTTAGGCATGGGATTCCTGCATCATAGATATGACATTTTAGAACCAGCTGGTACAGCATGGGGCTAATTATGTGCTTTCCTTCCAAACTCTGCCTTTGGTGACTTTACACTGGGAGTTTGGAATTAGTCACTGTGGGAATATTTTAGTCATGGAATTAGGCAAATGCTACAAATCAGAACTTAAGTCTACTCTGCCCCAAGAGCCAATTGTCAAACATTTATGAGCATGCTATTAGTAATAAGGAAGCTATATATTTAAATTTATTAGAAACCACCAATTTTCCAAAATAGTTGTATACCTTATATTCCCATTATTATTATTATTATTATTATTTTTTGAGACTAGGTCTCGCTGTTTTTGCCCTTGGAACCACAGGCTCACTTTGCCCGGGGTACCACAGACTCTAGCAATCCTCAGCCTCAGCTTCCCAGATAGCTGGGATTACAGGCATGAGCCACCACGCCCAGCTGTATTTTTGGAAATAGGTATCGCTATGGGCCCCAGGCAGGACTCAAACCATGATCACTAGCCCCGGCCGCTTCATAGGCTGAAGCTTAAAGGCATGAGCCACTGTGCCCAGCCTATAGTCCCATAATTAATGCACATTATTCCTCATCTTTGTCAGCACTTGGACTTTGATTTGGTGTTTCTAAATTTTTTTTTTTTTGAGAATAGGTCTTGTTATGTTGGCCAGGGTAGTTCCGATCCCACAGAGTCAAGTGATCCCCAGTCTCAGCCTCCCAGGTAGCTGGGATTACAGGCACCTGCCACAGCACCCTGATGTTTTATTGAAACCAGGTCTCGCTATGTTGCCTGGGGTAGTCTTGAACTAAGAACTCAAGTGGTCCCTGGCTTCTTGCCTCCTAGCTCTCAGATTACAGGTGCGCGCCACCACTCCAGGCTGGTGTTTCTATTTTAGCTGTCCTGGTGGGTATGTAGTATTTTCTTACTATAATTTTAAAATTAATTTTATTTTTAAAAATTTATTGCACACATACACACACACACACACACATATATATATATATATAAACCATCATCTTAATCTCTTATGCCCATCCCTCCTGTGATTTTACCTCCCTCCCTCTCTCTTGCTCTATGCTTCAGTTCTGCTGACAGTTTTAAATTTTCATTGTCCTTTTGTTTTCCCTAAATCCTGCATATAGGTGAGATTATCCAGTATTTCTATCTTTCTGGTTTATTTCCACTAACATGATTCCTTCTAAGTCCATCCATATTATTACAAATGCATAAAATTTGTCTTTTTTGATTGATGATTAACATTCCATTGTATACGTATTATCTTACTATAATTTTGTTTTGTTTGTGCTGACCAGTGATGCTCAGGATTTTTTTTTTTTTTTTTTTTGAGACTAGGTCTCGCTATTTTTGCTATACTATAGGCTCATGTTGCCCGGGGTACCACAGACTCAAGCAATCCCCAGCCTCAGCTTCCCAAGCTGGGATTACAGGTGCACACCACCACACCCAGTTATTTTTTTGGGACTAAGTCTCACTACGTGCCCCCGGTGGGACTCGAACTGCAATCCCTGGCCCCAGTCATGTCTTCCTAGGCTGCCGCCTACAGGCATGCACCACACCACCATGCCTGGCCAGTATTTTTTTTTTTTAACATTTATTGGTCAAGGGGTGTATTGATCCTTTGTCTTCTGACTTGCCTAAATTTACTTACTCTAGTAATTTGTAGATTCCTTTGGTTTTCTAATATACACATTATGTCACATGCAGAACACTAATATACACATTATGTCACATGCAGAACACTAGTTATATTTCTTCATTTCTAGTTTCATATCTTTTTTCTTGTCTTTTTGTACTTTTCTTTTAAAATAAGCACTGCATATGTTTTGTTAGGTAAGTTGTGACATCTTTGGGCATGTTTTAATATCTTTTGCTCTTCTAACTAATTGGCATATCTTAGCAGTATATCCTGGAATTCTGTCAGGATATAATCATAATATTGCTTTTTACAAAATTGTTTTATAAATTTGAAAAGATGTGGCAACATCCTAAGCATTTACAAAAATTACGTGTTACATGGAGATGATTCAATAACATTCCTTGACCTTCCCTCGATGGTCTGGCTGTTATTCAGTATTGTTGACAGCTTGGTGTGATCTGGTTACCAGAGGTTAGTGATTCACTCTGCCCTGACTAGGGATCAGATTTACCTAAAAAACAAAGAAAATGTTTCCTCCTGGTAGTCTCTAGGTTTTCCTCAGCAAGCCTTCCAGCATCTAATCCCATTGTGTTCTTTCCATACCCAAGTTCCAAGATTAACCCTACAACTCTTAAAGCAATACAGAGAATAGACACTTCATCGTTTGGTTTTTGAAACTTCTTGGACATTGTGTGTGTGTGTGTGTGTGTGTGTGTGTGTGTGTGTGTGTGTGTGTGTTACATAAATCCAGACAACTTAAATCTTGTTGAAAATCACAGGGCATGATAGCTGGATTCCTGATACTCAGAGAGAGCTGGCTCTGTGCTGTAGTATAACTCAGTACCCTTTGAACACCCTGTAACTGGATGTAACCATAAAACTACCAAATTACTAGCTACAATACACTCTTTAGCCCAACAGCTTTACCTATTTGAACTTACCATATCCCCCAGATAAAGCACGGATATGTTCAAGGTTGTTTACTGCAACAGTATTTGTAATAGAATTTTTAAAAAAAGCTAAAATATCCTAGATATTAATTAGTAGAAGACTGGTCAAATTATGATACATTCATATAGTGGAGACCGATACAGATACCTAAAAGAATGGAAATGATTGAACGATTATTGTGGCTCATCCTTTAAAATGAACTAAGTTAAAAAAGCAAGATGGAAAATAGTGCATATAATATAATCAAGTAGGTATAAGCTTGAAAAGGAGCTAGACAGTGAAATATACATACTTCTACATATGCTTTTACCTGCAAAAAGGCACTATTGCTAACAGGGGCACACTGTTAACTGGTACCATATATTTTTAGGGCAAAGGTCTGATGGGCACAGAAAATGGAAGTTTTACACCTTCTAAAGTCCTAAAATTGTTTCATTATACACACATCAGTTATTTTTTAATGAAACTAGAATACTTTAAAATAATGTTTGACTGGAATCTACGTATAAGCATGCAATCAGACAAATCTCAAGTGTGGGACATTTTACCAGAGGAAAAAAAATTCCCTAGCATAGAAAACAAGGAAAGATGAGCACTGTATTAAGTTAAAATAGAATAAAGAGACATAACAACCAAAGGTAATATATGTGCCCTAATTACATTTCAGGTTAAAAAAAGTATGGGACATTTTTAAGACGAGTGCAAAATTTGAATTTGAACTGAATACTAGGTGATATTATTGAATTATTAATTTTCCTAACAATGGGGTTGTAGTTATATCACAGAACTTCTTTGTTTGTAGGTGATGTGCCGTAAAATTTTTTAGTGTGAGGTATCATCATGTTTGTCACTTATAATCTAAAGAAACTGTTCATTAAAAAAAAAGAGTGATCACAAATGTGGCAAAATATTGACAATTAAAAAGGAAAGAACTGGGCCTCTAGCAAGGGCAGTAGGTTTCGTGGTGGTGAAGAGGAAGGTGGCTGGGAAGCAAACTGTGACCTCTAGGAGCCTGCAGTTCATTCCTGTGTGTCAAACACCCACCACATGCTACAACTGCTGGTTCGTACAAGGATTCAACACATGAGTACCTACCACGTGGCATGGACTTCGCTAAGCATTGACCAATATTACCTCACCCTCAAAGCTACACTAGATACCACTATTTCCTTTGATGACAAGGAAACTGATCCTCAGATGGGCTAATTAACGCACCCAGGGTCAGGACACTCATCCGTAGTGCTTGAGTGTGACTGTTGTCTCAGCTCTAGCTTTACCCACCTATCCCACATCCTGCTCGTTTCCAATCATCCACCACTTACAATTCCTCTGAAAACCCCACTTTTCGCAGGGAACTCTCCCTAACACATACTTTTACCCAATCCTTCTTTGTTAAGTCCCACCCGTCATCACTCCTCACCGAAAAGCTTTCTGAGGTATCTCCTCCCTTCTTTTCCTAAAGAATAATATAATTACATGCTTAGTCACCAGTCTTCCTACAATCTCTGACTCCTGGAGAGAGGGCGAGGTCTGACAGTTCCTTCAAAACCTTGGTATGGGGTCGTGGTAGGGTCCCAATTTTCTGACCCTAATCCTAAGTTCTGACATCTGGAAAAATCAGCAGAGAAAGATGGGCAAGATGAGGAGAGGGAGCAGTCAAATCAAGAGCTGAGTTTCTAGCAGATGCAACTGCATAAAACATTGAGAGAAACAGTGGGAGCATTGAATTTTAGGCAATTCATTCTTTTAAACCAAGTTTTAAAATCTGCCCATTCCTTGCACTTGAAGTATTCCTCAGTGATATACTTGGCCTGAGACTCTTTGCCGTAGTCCTTAGCTACCACAGAACTCCAACCAACCACTTGAGATGGTTTCCCCTGTCTCCCAACTTCACAAAGGCCTACCCATTCCCCTGGCTTTTGCTGTCCTCAACATTAATTAAGTTGGTTTGGTGTTTAGCACACAGAGTCTCCACCAGCTTGACATCTGTGACACAGTTGAATGCAAACCCACAACAACGGGCTGGCTTTTGTCTAAGGCTTTGGTCCTGGCATGGCAGTGGGTTATGGGTGGAGCTGAATCTTGAATATACCCACATCCCTCTCCCCACTCAGCAGCATCAGGGAAAGAGTCAGTTTATTTTTTTATAGGAGGAATGATAAAGAGAGACTACCCATGGCTTAGCATAATCATTGACTTAGCTTAATTGAGAAATGGATTCCCTGAGAGTCCATGTGTATGTCCAAAAGGCAAGTATACCCATGCTCACCAGTCTCCATCCATCCTTCCATCCATCCACCCATCCACCCATCCACCCATCCACCCATCCACCCATCCATCCATCCATCCATCCATCCATCCATCCATCCATCCATCCATCCACCCACCCACCCACTTGTTCAGAAATGTGTATTGAGCTCTGCTTTGTGCTAGGCACTGATCAAGGCATTGGGAAATGCAGAGAACAAATGGGGCAGAGAACAAAAGGGGTCAGTCCCCTTGACCTCAGGGGACTGAAGGGAAGATAACTAATAAGCAAATGTAGAGTATAACAGGTGGACATATGTGGAATGAAGGAAAACAAAGCAGAGTGATAAAAAAGGCTGTTTGGGGCACAGGGGTTAGAGAAGGTCCCTTTTTAAGAGAAAGTTTGGTGAAGAAGTGAGCCACACAGATACCCAGGGGAAGTATGTTCCAAGTAGCATTAGTCATGTCAGCAGAATGTCACTGGAAACCTGAACTCTTCCTTTAGTGTTTTTAAGTAACTGCTCAGAATTTATGTTGTCCAGGAAATGAAGAATTCTTCGCTAATGCATGTACTCCTGGCACAGCTATTTCGCTAGAGCATTTTTGCACCAGGGAATGGCTTGTGGCAGCTGCAGTATCTACCTCTCACCCTCACATTGTCACCACTATGGGAAGGGAACAACTTAGTCCAGCATTCAGTATTTGGTGCCAGCTAATACTGGGGTGACTCAGGTTCCTGTTGCCCTTGGCCTCCACCTGAAATGCAATAGCACCACTCCCCAGGACATGCTTCCTTACTCTCAACCCCACATTGTTTTCACCATCCTTCCCACTGACCTCATCTGCTCCTGAGGTTCCCTCCCATCCTTCCTCATATGTCCTCTGGGCACCACATGAGGCAAACACCACTCTGGGTTGTAACCTTTTCTCTAAGGAGTCCTTCATCCTCCTGGGGCACCCCCTTAGCCTTTCTTTACCACCCTCTCCAGTGTGCTCATTTTCCTGTACCCAGTGAGGACCTGCAGCGGCCCAGCATTGTCTTAATTCCCCTTAATTGCTAGTTCTTTCTTTCAAGAAGACCTCTTCTCACTCTGCTTGCCTTCATCAATGCCCCAAACCCAGAGCAACTCTGGTCTTCTGTACCAGCTAGGAAGACTTCTGCTCACAGTGCTTTCTCCAGTGCCCTTACCCTCACCTTGGAAAATGTTATAATGTGGATAATGATTCTCTTGAAACTCTGACCTCACAGTTCTTTGGCTACTTCAGATGCAATGACATTTTTCTGCTTTCTACTTAGCCACCCACAGCAACCAAGCAGTGAGAAGCGAGGTACAGGGGCTGGAAAAGAAAATGGAAATAGGTCAATAGGAAGCAAAGAGGAAGCAAAACAGGTGGCAGGAGCCAGGATTTTCTCTTTTAACAGGGCTGGGGTGTTTGAGACTTTATCTTGAGGATGGATTTAACATGCTTTTCGGGTGATTTCAGTTGGTTTAAAAACTTACTTGGTTTGGCCAGAAACGAGAGCATTCTGATTAGTAAAACATTTTGTTAAAAACAAAAAACAGGCCGGGCATGGTGGCACATGCCTGTAGGTGGCAGCCTAGGAAGCCACGACCGGGGCCAGGCATCACGGTTCAAGTCCTGCCGGGGGCACGTAGTGAGACCAAAAAATAGCTGGGTGTGGTGGTGCGTGCCTGTAATCCCAGCTATCTGGGAAGCTGAGACTGGGGATTGCTTGAGTCTGTGGTACCCTGGGCAAAGATAGCCTGCAGTTCCACAGGCAAAAATAGCAAGACCTAGTCTCTAAATAAATAAATAAATAAATAAATAAATAAATAAATAAAAAATAAAAACCAACAACAAAGAAACAAAAAAGGAAGATGGTGGCCGGACAGGACCATTGAGTTGAGATTAAGTGCCTGGAGTTAGTTAGGATGGAGTTGGGGGGCCTAGGACCAGTGTCTGAGCAAGAAGTGGAACTAGAAACCTCAGTAAAGGAAATAAAGACTGAGAAACAGTGGTTTCTCAGTGGTGAGAGTGGTGCCAAGGCAATGGGAGGACTACTGGCCCTTCCCCACAGCATAGACCCAGGCTCTCCCATAGCCTGGGTAGGAGAGAACATAATTCACTGTGAGAGCACAGGCTGTTCCACAGCCCAACAGAAGACCCCTGGGTGACCAGAGACTGTGTTCAGCCACAGTTGTCTCTGGTCTGAACTCTTAGGAGTATCTGTGACTCCCTTGGGGAACCTGGGAAGTCACTTGTCCTGTTCCCTGACATGTGGGACCTCCAGTATGCACTCAAGGAGACACCGGTGAACTTGCTCCGTGTGGAGGCTTGTTCAGGGCCACCATGGGGCATATAGTGTGCACAGACTTTTCAGCACAGGGTCTCTAAACTGTGGGCTTCCCTTCCATGCTCTCCCTTCCATTGGTGCACAATCATTGGCCTGTGCTCACAAGGGGAACAGTAAGAACGAGCACCTGTCTGGCCTCCTTTGTAGTGGAGTCTGGGCAGCATATTACATGTATTCACTTTTTGTCAGGGGGCTTCTGGACCTTAGACTACAGAAAAACTGAGGCCCTGCCCACCCTTCCTTTCTTCCTTGGAGACCTCTAGACCTGCATCCAGAGGGTGTAGTCAGAAACCCCAAGTAAGCTGGTGTGGTAGTGTATGCCTGTAATCCAAGCACTGGGGAGCAAAAGGCCAGGGGTTGCTTGAGTTCGCAGGTTCGAGATTACCCCGGGCAACATAAAAAGACCTGGTCTCGAAAAAAGCAACTGGGCGTGGTGGCGGGCACCTGTAATCCCAGCTACCTGGGAGGCTGAGGCTGGGATCACTTGAGTCCATGGGATTGGGCAACATAGCAAGACCTAGTCTCAAAAAAAAAAAGAGAGAAAGAGAAAAGAAACCACAAGTAAACACAGGGAACAGAGCCTGTGAACAAAGGGGTTGCTAGTTGCTGACAGCCAAGGTGGGGTATCAGGAGTAGTACCCTCCTCTTCTCCAACATGGTATTCTGGACTTCTCCAGAAGCTTTTGACTTACTATGGCTGAAATTATATCATACCAGGGGAGAAGATCTAATATAGCAAAATGGGTAGACAACACATACATACACTCTCCAAAGCACAGGTAACATGAGCCTCCATGGGAACATGCTACAAGGAAGAACAACTCTCTAGAACCCAATGACAAGGTATCATGCCATCTCCACTTTTCACATGATGAGAACATATCCAGGAGGATAATCTTCTCTTACGTCTCCTCATTGCACCTCATCATTCTCCTTTATCATCCTGCTATTTGGTTGTTTTGACTCTTGCTTTCAACATCTCTTTGTTCTCCACTTTAAGATTAAATTTCTCCCTGGCCTGGCAATAGTTCAGGCTTGACACCTGGAAACCTATCTCTTCATCTTTCCCCAAACTCATGGGTTTGAGTTATTGAAGCTGGAAGTCAGGATATGGTGTTTTCCAGGGTAACAAAGGGCAAGTTTCACCCAAATGTGTTCAGTTGTGAACGTCAGGGAAGCCCAGAACAATGTGAAGTCTAAAGATGGAAAAAACCAGGAAGAAGAGGTACTAAAAGTCAAGACCTGGGAGCTAGAAAGAAGAAAGAAGAGAGGCTAAGTTAAGTCTTGATTGGTTGCCCCGACACAAGAGCACCAAGGCTGTCCTTCAATTATCGTTGTTCTTGAGAGGTGATGGGCAGGCTTGGCCTGAAGATGCATAGTCAGAAAAGCTAGGCTCATATTGGGGTTCCCCACCTGTGATCAATGTTCTTGGACACCATTTGGCATCTTCAACTTCTACCCACTGTTGTGCCAGGCCTCAGAGGAGAGTGTACAGCTTAACATATCCAAGCACTGCAGAAAACTGGAGCTCACTGTTGACAGGACTGAGGTCTAAGAGGCATCGGTGGCAGTACTGACACTGGTAGGGTGCTGTGGCTCAAGAGAAGTCAGTTCATGTTGAGGCCAGTCCTCAACATAGAGCCCAGTGTAGGTAAAGGGAGACAGAACAGTTATAGAAAGAGCTTAGTCCCAGGTCAGCAAGAGGAATGCTGGATCTCAGCAACTGGAAGGGAAGAGACTCCAATAGGCAGTCAGGCTTGGTGGCTGTGAGAACCTCAGGGTAGGACAGGTTTTCTTACATAACACTCCACAAATCTCAAACCATAAAAGCTAACATAAGATTGATGAGTTTAGTTTCATAAAAAATGTAAGAACATAAGTTCACCAAAAGAACCGTGAAAAGGCCGGGCACAGTGGCTCGTGCCTGTAAGCTTCAGCCTATGAAGCAGCCGGGGCTAAAGATCTCGGTTTGAGTACAGCCTGGGGCCCGTAGTGAGACCTAGTTCCAAAAAATAGCTGGGTGTGGTGGTGCGCACCTGTAATCCCAGCTACCTGGGAAGCTGAGGCTGGGGATCGCTTGAGTTTGTGGTACTCCGGGCAACAAAAGTCTGTGGTTCCACCGGCAAAAATAGCAAGACCTAGTCTCAAAAAAAAAAAAAAAAAAAAAAAAAAAAAAAAAAAAAAAAAAAAAAAAAAAAAAAAAAAAAAAAAAAAAAAAAAAAAAAAAAAAAAAAAAAAAAAAAAAAAAAAAAAAAAAAAAAAAAAAAAAAAAAAAAAAAAAAAAAAAA
>PVHY01016062.1:0-34649 GCA_004024945.1 Uropsilus gracilis
TTCTGTAGCCTTCCCCAGGCTACCGGTTAGATGTTTCCAAACTGCAGGTGAGGGATAGCAGGAAACAGCCCACAGACCTAAATATCCTGGTATGTGCCCCATTAATAGGCACATAAATACCAGCTCTAAAGGCCTCATTAGCTCTGAGCCAGTCCCAGGCAGAGTCTGACCAAACACAAAGGCCAGATTCAGGATGCAGAGGGAAGCCTGGCATTGGGGATGTGTGGCTGGTTTTCTGCCCTTCCCAAGTATTATCTCTGTCAGCAGCATCCTGAGCTTTCCTGGCGCCCCTCCACAGCTCCCCTGCCATCTGGCAGCCTTGGAAGCCCCTGGGGTGTTCTCTTTAAGAGCCATTTGAATCCATAATTCAAACTCAAGAGCATTTTCAATGTAAAAAGAGGAATGCTTGATTTAATTTTGCTGCCTTGGGGCTTCACTAAGAAGAGGGAAGTGGGAAGGAGACCATCCTACTTCCCATAGGCTGACGTCTGCTCCTGGCAGGGGATAGACTCAGGGCCTCGCCTTTCCATGCAATTCCTGCTGGGCAAGAGAATAAAACAAGTCACATTTTCTCCCCAATTTGCCAGTCTCTTTGCATCTCTGGAAATCAGCTCTTGGCCACTGTGCAACATGACAGGTCACCCTGCTACAAACATCAGTGTGACCGGCAAGTGCATGGACGATGTCCAGCTCAGCTGTGGCCACCGAATGGATCCTGTGTATGAGCAGAAAAGAGCATCTGGTAGATTCATGTCCGGCAAAGGGCCTCCGAGGCTGCTCCCATGTCTGTTTTCACAGAATTCATGGTTGATTTCTACATGGAGATCTCACTTCCTTAAAAAAAAAAGGGGGGTGGACATTGAAAACTAAATATATCTAAAGGGAAAGGGGTGCTGTTGACATCTGTAATCTATTCTATATCAAGTTAGCAGAACCCCAGAGGCCTCAAAAACTCCATTTCTCTAGTTGAGGTCTGAGGGATATGCAACCTCCCCAATGGAGAACCAAGTGGCTTCTCCCTGCTCCTATCCCTTCCACAGACCTAGAATGGACTGGACAATGTCACTGGTCTGTGAAGACCAGTATCTCCTGGCAATGTTGGTACTTGAAACAGTTTGGATTTTGATAAATGTGCGCTGCATCCAGGGGGAAGAGTGAACATGGTGGAGCAATAGCAGCAAGCATGCACTCCAGGAGACAGTGAAGATAAACTTAACAATCCTGTCATCAGTCTGCCAGCCCCACTGCTCCTTCAGGATTCCAGCCACTGTTACATTTGGTAGCAAAGAGGTTGGCAACTTGATCACAGCTGCTTGAACCAGAGAGGTTTGCCTGATTGAAGAGCAGCTTCTGAAGTGGCTCGGCTCTCGGACCCTGACCAAGAGGCACAATCGCCATCTAATTGAACTGATCAGATCCTTTGTTCAGAGCATCTGAGATCCAGTATCACAAAAATAATAATAATTTGCAGGTGTTGGAAGGAACAAAAACACTCTGCTTACTGAATAGGCATAATTCACATCTCACCAGAGCCATCAGCGTGGGGCAGGAGATTACCAGAACTTTTACTAGACTTATTTACATTTCTCTTAAAATTTCCCATGACATTTGTTTTGAACTTTGGGGTAGGGATGAAAGAGACCTATGTATTTCCTGATCTAAATGTCTTAATCTGGAAAGACACATAAAGAGGAGGGATTCATAACCCCAAAGCAGAAGCCAGGAGCAGTGGCAAGAATATCAAAAAGTGAGGAGGCAGGAGGGAGGAGTACAGTCTAGCCAAGCTGTCACATGCCTGGGTGGCAGAGAGAGAAGCGCATGCACCCCCAAAATGTGGCACTTTTTCATGTGGATTATTTTGATTTGAATGCCATCCAGACCTAGCAGACTCAGGAAATGCTTTTTATCTCTCCCTTACCAACCTAAAAGAATTTAGATAGGGGGCCTGTCCCAGAAAGATAGCTATTACTGTTTGGGACTATTGCTTTCTCCTCCTTTATCAAGTCAAGTGAATTTAAAAAGAACAAAGCAATCCAGTCCCAAGAACTATACTTGGATTCCAGCATCACCTAGCTAAGTATTTCAGAGACTGCCAACTTATGCCTGGCCTGTGCCGATACAACAAACACAACGAAAGAAGCAGCTTGCTCTGGAAGCTGACAGTGGTTAGGGGAGTAAATGTTTAGATTGTGGGGGGTGGATGTAAGGAATAATCCGAGGCTGCTGTGGGTACTGAGGGGAGAGAAGAGGCAGCATGTCTGCACTGGTCGTGCTCCTTGGGAAAGGACAGGGTCTGTATTCCCTGGGAAAAGATAGAACTAAAGTAAATCCTTATTACTAGGGAAAAAAAGAGAAAGAGAGAGAATGGAATGATTATTTCATGTCTCAGGCTTTGTACTAAAAACCCAAAAAGACTGGCCACTTTTACAGGCATGAGAAGCCTTTGCAATATGGTAGTTCTGTTGCCTCAATTTAATTATCTAGTTCATTTCTCTGCAGGATCCTTAAATATTAAATTTCTGACTTTTCTGATAGTCAATTCTTTTTCAGGGTAATAAGATCATATCGATAACTGAAACTAATACATAAACTGAAATTTTTCATTTCAGTTCAAAATATCCAATTTCCTCAGCAAACCTTTAGTAGCTAGTATGTCTTCTGATAGACAAGAATAAAAGGAAACTAGAGATCAAAAGGGACATAAAGAGTCTGAATCACACTTCTCTTGGGCTTTTAACTCCTACCTAATAAAGCCTCCTGGTTAGGTAGTTTATTAGTGAAGGTAAACTGGACCATTATAACAATAAAGTGTCACTAACTTCCAAATCTCAGTGACTTAATATGACAGCAACTTTTTTTTCTCATTTGAAGTCGAATATGATACAAGGAGTTTCTTTGTGCCTTTTTTCTAGATGGCGACTGAGAAGTACAGTTTTCTTCCCTCTTGATTTCTGGACTGTGTGTAGCAGGGTAAGGAAGAGTAGACAGGCTTTGTACCGTCCCTTAAGAATCTCCATTCAAATAACACAATCTGTTGGCCAAAATCAGACACATGACTTGCACCTCTTTGCAAGAAGGCTGGGAAAATATTTAGAGAGCTGGCAGATACAACTCTGAACAAAATAAAATGTAGGCTGAAGATAGTCAGAGGCCTTGGAAATTCAACTTCAGAAAGATTTGTTGATCCCAACCTTGAAAATTCAAGAATTCCTACTTGTATATGATTAAAATAAATGTAAGTCTTTCTGTAAGGAGACTCATGTTCGCACTTGGATAAAGTATAGCAGAAAACAAATCCAGGTTCAATATCCAGAAGATAAGACTTTGGATTAGCAGCAAAATCAATAGTGTCCTTGTCAGACTTGGTCTAAGATTTATTTTTTCTGTTATGTATCTCTCTGTGAAATTATGGTTTATTTTATGTATATATGTATATATTTTGTGTACATATATACATATAGCATATGTATATATATATATATGCAATGCATAAAAAAGTAATTATATATTTGGTCTTTATGCCAATTTCTGGTTTCTAAAATGCCTAGAATTTCCTAAGTAGTAAAAGTGATCAGGTGTCTTAGTATTCATAACAAACCTCTTTCAACAACATCTAAGTTTATGTTAATGAGGTAAATTTTGAAAGGAAGGGGGAAGGGAAATCAATCAGGGTGATTGAAGGGTTGGAATTTTCAGTCTTACTCCTCTGACCTTGGAGGAGGGAAGAAGGATTGGAGGTTGAATCAACAGCATCAACCAGGTAACTTGACCCATCACACCTATATAATGAAGCCTCTAAAAAAACCAAAAGGAAAGAATTTAGAAAGCTTCTGCATTGTCATAAACATGGAGATTTGGGGAGGATGGTATGCATGGAAGTTCCAAGTCCTGGCCCCCTATTTTGCCCTATTCTTCTGTAAAATGTTTCTCCAAAGTTTATGAGCCACTCTCTAGCAAACTAATAGGACATAAGGAGGGGGAAAGTCGGTCTATGAGTTCCATAACCTATAGATCAGAAGTCCACATGACAACATGAGAGACAGGGGGACTAGATTTAACCTGGGGGGTTCTGATGCCGTCTGCTAGTAAATAGTCGCCAAATTGAGTCAAATTGTAGGGCACCTGCTGGTATAGGAAAAATCTCTTGATTGCATGGGAAAAATCCTTCTACACATTATAAAATCAATTAGAGCATATTTTATGCATCAAAGAATGTCTCAGACTTTGATTACCAGTTGATACAATCAGGAAGAATATTAAAGGAGACTGAGAAACAAACTAAAATAACCACGTAACATTTTTCCTCTTCTGGAAAGTAAGATGTTAATAGACTGAAACTATTGTGTGTAAACAAATTACAAGAAGACTGATTTCCTTCTTTTCCAGAAGATAACACACTAAGAGAGGGAAAATATGATTATGCTGTCTTGCTTTCTGTAATTCCTCCAGAAGAGAAAAAGAATCTCATCTTCCTCTGTCCTGAATGAGCTAAGACAATTTGTACTGAAATACACAGTGGACCCAAAACTTTTGTTCTGAGGACAGTCTAAAAGAAATCAGACATCACCCATTATTGCTGTTTTCTGATAGAACCATCACTTCATTTCTGCCAAAAACATGAGAATTGTTAAGTAAAATATTACTACTCCAATCCATCACCAAGAAATCTCTGCTACTATGGTTCCAGGGATGTTTAGATCTTTAAATCTTACTTCTGGTAGAAAGCTGGAAGCAATGTAGAAAACATAAGGCTATTTCCTACCAGTTTATATGCTGTTGGAGAAAGGCTTGATGAGACCCTTTGTCTGAAGTCTATCTACTTTCAAGGAAAAGAGTATCAGCAATCAAACCTAGTCACAGAGATAACCACGAAGTTTGAAACTGCCCTAATCAGAAGTAAGCTGGACCAATATTTCTTGCAACTCCAAAGCATTCCATTTGCATGTGTGGCTAGTTTTATACATTATTGCTGAAATACCTCATTCAAAGTCCAAAGGACAGGAAGCAAATGCAATGAAAACAGCCTTAGCATCTCCACAAAGAGATACTTACTATTTGATATGCACTCAGAGACTGAACTGATTGATTCTATTTATTAACTTTCCAGCAGGAATCCTAGAAATGTTTAAGGGTCTCCTCTGCTGTGGTGGTTTTAGTCCTTCTTTGTTAGGTAATTTTAATAGCAAACAGTTGGAAAATATTTTTGCTATTTGTAAGCTGTGGAATATTAAGCAGGAACAAAACTGCTCAAATGAAGTACATGGGGGAGGTGTATCCAGCTCTTTAATTTTGTTCAGCCATCCCCCTGATAGTCAACAGTTATTCCAGACTTCTAGGCCCTAAATAAGTTCAGTTTTAAAAGAAAATAATAAAACCACTACCTTAGGAGTAAAACAAAGACAGAACTGCAGTAGGTTCTCTGCAAAAAATTATTGATCTATTTCATTTCATGCAAGTCAGGCATGATGTTTAGGTAAACCATTAGAAGTTGCTGGAATATATGAAATTCTAAGAAATAACACATGCTGTGTGATGAATCATACAACATTTTGGAACATAAAATAGCAGAGACAACACAAATTTTAGATTTGAAATTGTTAAAAATGAGATTTGACATCTTGGAAAGAAGTTCTTTTATTAATAATGACAGTTTGAAATATATACTAAAAAGAAATAAGTAGACCCATGTTCTTTTGGAAAGTACATGCACATCCGAGAGAACGTAACAAGATGACTGCATGGTTACATAAATGGCATCTGCCCCAAGGTCAAATTGGGAGCAGTCTAGTGCTCACACTTCTTACCTCCCAGTCTCATCAGGCAGTCTGAGTGTCTCCCTCTTCCTCTTTATGTTTTTGTTCAAAAATACAACAGACCAGATGCTGTGACTTGGGGTGTATCTAATTGAGCCACATTGAACTCTAAATGACCTGGAAATGCTTAACCCAGTTTGTGTCAAAACAAATTACTGGGCTGTTCCCACACCCCCTTACCAACTAATTTACCATGTGTACCAAACCCTGTACAAAGTTCCAGACCATGACCATGACCCATTTCACCCCTGCATACAGTCTGTCGATTTGTTGCTTTGATATGAAAAGGAACCACTCTAAAATGGTGGGATGAAGAATGATGAGGATGGTCAAATAAAATACAGCAAGGCACCCTATGAATGGCAGAATATATTTGCTCATCATATATCCAACAAGGGACTGGCATCCAAGATCTACAGGTAGCTTGTAAAACTCAACATAAAAATAAATAACCCAATCAAAAGAAGTGGCAAACGTGCTAAATGGACACTTTTTCAATGAAGGCACACAGATGGTCAATAGGCACGTGCAAAAACTGTTCCTGCTCATTTATCATCAGGGGTCACTTAGCAAATCAAAATCATAATGAGATGGCACCTCATATCATTAAGAATTGTTCATATCAAAAACACTAAAATCAATAACTCTTGGTGAGATATTGGAAAAAGGAATTTCACACACTACTGATGGTGTGAGTCAGGCCTTGTGGAAAACAATGAATTTTTCTCAAAATATTGAAAAGAAATGTGCCATATGATCCAGCAATCCTACTCCTAGAATCTACCCAAAGAATCTAAAATCTCTAATTCAAAGGGGTATATACACTCCTACATTCATGGCCATACTATATTAGCCAAATTATGGATGTAAGCTAAGTGTCCAATAACAACTGAGTGAATTAAAAAGTTGTGCTATATACATGTATGGAATACTTCTCAATCATTAAAAAGAGAAGATAAAGTCTAGCTATTTGCAGCAACATGCATGGAAATGAAAAGGATCATGCCAAGTGAAGTAAGTCAGGACAAGAAAGACAAATTTCACTCTTTTGTGGAATACAGAGAAACAAGACAAAACAAAACAACAGGCAAAACAAAACCAATATAAATCCCAGAAATCGGACTACAGAAATGAAGTTACCAGAAGGGGAAGGGGATCATGGTGGAGGAGTATGGGTAACTTGGTGTTAAGTGTGGTAAACATAGATCTTCGCTTCTGAATCATGTATGTTGTTGTATACCAAACTTTCCCTAATAAAAAGAAATTCCATTTTTAAAATTAAATGAAAGATTAGTTTGTCTATTATGGTGTTTTCTATGGAGATGATTTTATCTACAAGGAATGATGATAGGGTTTTTGTATATAATACTTATCTAGTTAAAGGAGTTCCCTTCATGTCTTATGTGGCGATATGCAGAACACTTTTGGGTTTGGGTTAGTTTGAAACCTAAAATGGAATTATTTTTTCTGAAATTATTGCCTACAGATTTTGACAGTGAAGCAAGACAGTGGAAAGGTGGCAAAACACACAGGTCCTTCTTACCTTAAAACTTAATAGTGACAAGCATGTTGACAAGCATGTTGATTCTCACCTCAGATAAGACCAAGAGGTTCAGCCTAACATTTCCTGAAGTCCTTTCATTAGCTTGAATATTTACATAGTATAAAATATTTCATCCAAATTAGGAAGGCTTTAAGTACCATAAATTTATGTCTTCTCAGAAGTTTTTTGCTGAGGATTAATTTATTAAACTAGAAAACTGCTATTAATTTTTAAGGCAAGCCGGGCGTGGTGACGTGCACCAGTAATCCAAGCGCTGGGAGGCAAGAGGCCCGGGAACCCTTGAGTTCATGGGTTCAAGACTATCTCAGGCATCATAGTGAGACCTGGTCTTGAAAAACCAACCGGGTGTGGTAGTGGGTGCCTATAATCCCAACTACCTGGGAGGCTGAGGCTGGGGATCATTTGAGTCCGCGGGATTGGGACTACCCCAGGCAACAAAGAGAAACCTAGTCTTAAAAAAAAAAAAAAAAAAAAAAAAAAAAAAAAAAAAAAAAAAAAAAAAAAAAAAAAAAAAAAAAAAAAAAAAAAAAAAAAAAAAAAAAAAAATTAAGGCAGATAGGATTACTAGGTCATGGGTTCAGAAATTTTATAGACATGGTAAAGAAATGAAATATCAAGTCATAATAATAGTCATCTCATTTTTCACTAACCTGAATAACTGGTACCTTGGAATTTGGTAGGTTTCTATACTATATCAATACTTAATTGTTAGAAATGGCATTAAGAATAAAAGCCTTCATTCTGTCACTTTATTTAACTGCAAATAAAGATGCACTGACTAAAATTAAAGTAAAAGAATATCCTATGAGGATTAGTTTGCTGGATGGAAGTTACTGTTTATTAACACAAGTAATCCACTAAAACGAACCCCTCTTCAAACAGAATGTATCTCATTCTCCTTTTTTTAATGTTTGATTTTTAAACTCATCTCATTGATTTGTCTAAGTATAAGCGGGATTAAAATTATCTACCATTATTGTGTTGTTGTTATCATTCTGGTTTCATAAGTAATTGTTTTATGTATTTTGATGCTCCATACATCAAATATATTAATAAATGTCAAATCTTATTATATTAAGCCCTTAATGATTATATAATGTTCATCCCTGAATCATATAACTTCAGACCTAACTAAAAACCTCTTTTATCTAAGTGCAGATATACTTTACTTTGGGGGGGCTACTACTTGTTTGTAGTGTTGTTTTTCAACGATTTACTTTAAGTTTCTATTTTCCTTTAGAACTAAGATTAGTTTTCTATAGATAACCAAACTTTGGATTTTGTTTTCTGATCTGTAATCTATTCTATGTCTTTTAATTGGTGAATTCTAATGATTTATGTTTAAGGTAATTACTAAAATATAAATATTTATTGCCCTTCTATTTTTATTATTTTGCTGTTTTTATTATTTGGTTTTTTATTACTTTGGCTTTGTCTATTTGCTTTTCTTTTGCTTGGAATCTTCCATTTATACTACATTTGGGTTCCTTTTCCCATTCTTATGTATTTAAAAAAAAATCTATGGATTTTTGTTTTGGATGTAGCTTGAAGTTTCGGCATAGAGTTGTATTTATGACTTTTTTTTCCCCGTGGAACCACAGGCTCCCATTGCCCAGGGTACCACGAACTCAAGCAATCCCCAGCCTCAGCTTCCCAAATAGCTGGGATTACAGGCGCACACCACCACGCCCAGCTATTTTTTGAGACTAGGGCTCTCTGTGTTGCCCCGAGAGGGACTCAAACCGTGATCCCTAGCCCCAGCCACTTCATAGGCTGAAGTTTACAGGCAGAAGCCACCGTGCCCAGCTTTGTATTTATGACCTTTTGAACATGGTGATCTCAGACTCATTCTGATGGTCCATATTTTTACTTCCTTTTCCCTTCTTAGTGTGTTTTGATGTCTTGCTCCTTCTAGATAGTTTTTTTGTTTGTTTTTTTTTAATAAGACTCCTTCTAGTATTTATTGCAAGGTCAGTTTAGTGACGAATTCTTTTAGATTTTGTTTGTAAAGTGTTTTAGCCCTTTTTCATTTATGAATGATAGTATAATAAAATGAAGTATTCTCAGTTGAAAATCTTTTTCTCTTAGGACTTTAAATAGATTGTTCCTTCTCTTCTGCCTAGTTAGGTTTCCACTAAGAAACCCACACATAATTTTACAGACTCCCTTATATATATTTGCTTTTCTCTAGAAACTTTTCATATTCTGTCTTTATCATTAGTTTTTAACAATTTAATTATAGTAAGTGTTGAGATAAATCTGTTTAGAGTTACTTTGTGTTAAGGTCTTCACACCTCTATGACCAAGAAGTCTGTTCATTTTTCCCTCCAAGTTAGGGAGATTATCAGCTGTTGTTTCTTTAACTACAGTTTCTACCCATTTCTCTCACAATTCTCTTTCTGGGACCCTGATAATATGGATATTATTTCTCTTCATGTTGCCTCATAAGAGTCTTACACTGTTTTCATAATTTTAAAATCTTTTACTCTCTTTTGTTCATCTGCTATTATCTTTCCCATTACCATATTTTCAAGATCACTGATTCTATCATCTCCTTCTTTTCTGTTAATAAACCCTTCTGGTTTTTTTTTTTTTTTTTTTTTTTCATTTCAGAAGACAACCCATCCAATTAAGGAGGAAGAAGTTATTTAGCTCAAAAAAAGCTGAAACTCAAGAGATAGAGGAATATGTCTGAATCTATGGAGAAAAATCCCTGGGAAAAAGCTAAATTCAGCAGAGATGGATAACTTACTGAAGAAGAGTTTAAATAATGGTCTCAGTAAACTTATTGAAATAAGGAAAAACAATTGAATTTTAATAAGGATGGAGAAAGCATGCAAATGCTTCAAGTGGAAATAACGGACTTAAACAAAATCTGTAACAAAATTCACAGTTGGGATGCCTGAAGATGAATCATACCTCAAGTCTCATTTGATCTAGATCATATTTAAATTAGACTTTGAACCTTAGACTTTAGAATTGATATTAGAGTGAGTTAAGAATTTGGGAACTGGGGAGATAGTGGGATGGAATGCATATCTTTTGCATGCCAGAAGGACATGAATTTGGGAGGACCAGGATGGAACTTTATGCACAGACAGTGGCCCCTCAGAAAATCCATCTGTTTATGTCCTACCCACTTATGTGATGATATCTGGAGATCAGGCATTAGAAAGTTTTGTTAGGATGGGCCCTCATGGTGGGCTTTGTGTACTTACAAGAGACACCAAAGACTTACCATGTATGCACTTCTCCATGTAAGAACAAAGCTATAACATTCTCTACAGACCAGAGAAAGAGCCATATCAGTAATTTAACCTTGATCTTGGACTCTGAACCTCAAAAACTGTGAAAAAAAAGTATCACTCAATTTATGGTATTTTGTTATAGCAATTCAAGAAGACTAATATAAGCCCCAGTGACAGACACTTTAGAAGTGAAAATTCCTAGACCCTTCCACAGATCAACAGTATTGGAAACTCTAGGCTTGAACCCCAGCAGTCTCTGTATTAACAAACCCTCAGAAGATACTGGTGTTTGCTTCTACTGCTCAAACTACCAGTTTTGTTCCTT
Source organism: Uropsilus gracilis (assembly GCA_004024945.1). Lineage (NCBI taxonomy): Eukaryota > Metazoa > Chordata > Mammalia > Eulipotyphla > Talpidae > Uropsilus > Uropsilus gracilis. The sequence continues at coordinate 10,951 of PVHY01016062.1, forward strand.
TATGTTCTTCTATCAGGAACAACTTGGAGAATAATTTATTTATTTGTTTTTAGAGAGTAGGTCTTGCTCTGTTGCCTGGCGTTGTCTCAAACCTTTGGACTCAAGTGATTCCTAGCTTCAGCCTCCCAGGTAGCTGGGTTTATAGGCACATGCCACCATGCCCAGCTTGGAGAATAATCTTTATAAATTTTCAGCTTTGGACTCTTTAGAACTGAAAGTATTTCTTATTCCATTACCAGCAGGACCTCTGTCCCCCATCAAGTTCATGAATACAAATAAGGTTGCTGATGGACTGTGTGTTAAATTGTTGTACCTGTTTAAAAATACACAAAAAAGCCCATAAATATACTCTCTTTTAAAGAATCTTCAAAAACATATTTCTGTCTCAAAGTAATTTTTTCATATTTTATTTCTTTAAAGTTTTGCTAGTCAAGACTTAAAGAAGAGTTGCAAAACAGTACATTTTAGAAGGACATCTCTCTTTAGGTTATCAAATTTATATTCATATAGGCATAAAAAGTGTATCCTATGTAAAGGTATAGGATACTGCTTATTGTTTTAACTTCATTTCTGAGTTGGGAGAGTAATGCCTTGAGATTACTATTTAAGTAGGAAGAGATGGGAGGGAATCCGGTGTAGAAATATTAATTAATGATAATCTAGGTGACCAAGGAGTGTAAAAATCTTTATATGTGGCCCATCACAAGAGAATGTAAAGGAAGTCACATGTCTTCATCTATTTGTGAACAGCTCCTTATGTACTCCACAGCTTCTTGAGATTGTTAGGAAAATTCCCACTTTATCCATGGAGAAGATGATCACAGACAGTCAGCATATGTATCTATTGAGGCAATTTGATCAGTAAATGGAAGCCTTGGGATTTGAACCCAAGATAACTGCACAAACCTAGGTGGTGTTGCACAAACCTACTAAATACCTAGGCTGCATGGCCTCTGGGAACACTATCCTAGATGCAGTTTGTCCTTCATGGAAACATCATTAAGTTACATGAGTGCATCATAATAAACACCATTACAGAAAGAGAAAAAAATCTGCACCCTCCAGAGGCGACATTTTTGCTAAATTAAAACTATAGAACTCTGATTGTTCATGGTTTTCTATACATAAATGGACCCTGGCCCTGGCTTTCATTGATTTTCTTGCTTCTTCCAGCCCTGGCAGCCTTGGCTGAGAGGAAGTGATGCTGCAGACTGAGGAAAGTCAGCACAGAGCACAGTGAGGCACCACAGGCAGATAGTGGTTAAACCTCTTGGGTGCGCAAAGGCGTACACATAATTGGTAGCTGCCAAGCACCTTCAAATCACTAAAAATTCCTCTAAATGCAGCATTTTATTTAGAGTGCTTACTTCTTAGCAGAACTGACTTGGTTTCTTGAAAAGACAGATGAGACTTTAGCCAGTGGTTTGCAAATAAATCTAGTTTTTCAGAAAGGGATGTGTGTCATCAAATTCCTTCAGAAGTGGCACTTTGCTAGAGAGAGGGCATTCTATCAAAGGAAGAATGCCCTGAGAGCTCTACCAAGGGAAACCCCATACCAGAAAGATCCACCCTGGAGTAGAAATCCACAGTGCTTCCTGCCAGATGGTTGAAAGTACTCATTGTCAGGTAACCACATGTTAAAGTGAGGCTGGGGTATCCTGGGGCAAGAATCAGGAAAGAGAAGACTTATTTTCCCTAGAATTGGAAGATCAATGCCTGACTCTCAGGGGGCAGAGGGGGGCATGGAATAAAAAGGAACGCATCCCTGGTGCTGGGAGTGTAGCTGTTGCCATGGCACCCATCTGGCCAAAGCTTTAGACACGGCAGCTACTCCACCGAGACCAGATCCTCAGAGCTGACAGCAACAGTTAGCTACAGCCACTTATTCTATATTAATGCAAGGAGAAAGCCCCTCTGTTATGTTATGGATAGTGTCATGCTCTGAGCAAAAGCACAGTGACTATGGATACAGTCCTTGTATATCCTTTAACAATGTACAATGCTGGGTCAGGTCTTGGGCTCTTAAAGCTAATGAATGAATCACTGAGACTATACACATCCCTCAGAGATCTGTACAGTATGCACTTTGAATTTGTCCCTTTTATTTATTTTTTACTATGGGCACTACCAAAAACCATTTTAAAAATTATTTTTACAAGATGATCTTAGCATTCATTTTTTCCGATTCCTCATTGAACAAACTGGGAAAGTCCTGTTCCAAGAAGTAAATTACCTTGTCTAAGTTGACACAGCTAATAAATGATGGAGTCAGGACTTGGATCTCAGTTCCTGTGATTCCAATTAATGCATGATTTTCCTCATCCATCCACTTTAATGTCCTAGATGTCCTGGATCAATAAGGAATGTAATGCTGCAAGGAATCAAAGCAACAGTAACATAGTACTGAGTATCTTTATTAAGGAGATTCAATTTGGACATGGGTACTTCTAAAACTGAGTAAAAACAACATGGGCAGGATCCTGGGTCTTTATCTTTAGCGTTTTCATAACTTTCCTCACATGATCACAAGAAGCTCATCCAGGTGTCAGGTCTGCACCATCAAATCCAAAGCCAAGGACAGTGGACATGTGCATATTAGGAGGACGTGAATGAAAAAGAACCACCAATATGGTCTCCTTGCCATCTCACTCTGGACAGACCTGGTTATGTGGCAACAGTAGCTGCAAAGGGGGCCGGAGAGTGAGTTTTCCTTAGCAACTATAAGGCGAGTTGGCTAATAGAAGTGCAATGAAGTAGCCAACAAGCATCAGTCAGGCACCTTCAGAGCCTCCAGGGAACCCTTGCTTTGTGGAAGTTCCTCCGTTCAGTGCTCAAAATCTTTTTTTCAGATTATCCTACGAGCTTCTTAGCTGATATTCCGGGCTCATGATTCATCCCTTTAATGGAAGGGTTTTTTCGGAGTCCCAAATTGTCTTATTCATAACAAGGAGCTCTTTTTATCACAGCCAATCAACTAACTGCCAGTCACACATTAAATATATAAGCACTATGAAAATAGCTCTTCAGATTTTTTATTCTATGCACATGTGGGAATATTTCCTACAAAAACATGGCAGACAAGTCCACTGTCATTCTCTTCTTTCCTATCACCCAACCTGACTCCATTATAGCACCCAGTTCATTTCCACAGATTTCCACAATATCCTAAACTTATATTTGTACCTTATCTTCAGAAAGAAACAGACACGGTGATGCTAAACCAAGAATAAGACTTAAAATCCTCACAGACATACAAATTGACCACATGGAAGCCAGGAGGCTTCTTTCTTCATAATATAATCATTTTGTCTGGTTCCTGTCTTTCAGATTTACTGACTTAGAAAATTAAGACAGTCCATGGATATCTTTTAAAATTTTATTTTGTCACTTAATAAAGTCACTGCCTATTTGATTTAAAGCCCCCAGACTAGCACAGCTTTATCCTGAAAGTTACAGAGCAATGTGTGGATTTATTTTTTACCCATAAACAAGGGAAAATTTTTTTCCTGCTGTTGCCTGAATGCTGCTGTGAAAGTTAAGCATGAAATGGTTGCCTTGATTAATTGATTGATTGACTGATTGAGACTAGGTCTTGCTATTTTTACCCGTGGAACCGCAGGCTCATGTTGCCCACGGTACCACAGACTCAAGCAATCCCCAGCTTCAGCTTCCCAAGTAGCTGGGATTACAGGCATGTACCACCATGCCCAGCTAGGTCTAGGTCTAGGTTTTGGGACTAGGTCTCACGATATTGCCACAAAGGGGACTCGAACCATGATCCCTAGCCCTAGCTGCTTCATAGGCTGAAGCTTACAGGCACGTGCCACCATGCCTGGCTTTGAAATGGTTGCCTTTAGCACTCAGTCTGGTTGCTCCTGAAGTGGAGCTGTCCACCTTCACTTTGTAAGGTATAGATCTGCAAGGTGATGCATAGCTCTTATATTTACTTATTTATTTTTAAAATTTTATTTACATATAAATTTCACATCATTGTAATCCCAAGGATTTACCCCTCCATTCCCCCCCTTTCCCTCCTGCCCAAAGTTGTGTGCTTCAGTTTGGTGCTTACCTTGTTTTGACTTTTCCTCAAGGCTTTGTTTATTTTTTCACTATATCCCATAGATTAGTAAAACCATTTGGCTTCTGTCTTTTTCTTTTTGACTTGTTTCTGCTAATATGATTTCTTCTAAGTCCATCTATGTTGTCATAAAACCATCCAATTTGTCATTTTTAATTGATGCATAATATTCCATCATATATACATACCACTTTTTTTTTTCATCCAATTGTCTGTTTTGGGGCATTTAGGTTCCTTCCATGTCCTTGCAATTATAAATAGTGCTGCAGTAAACATTTGAGTACAGGTGTCCCTTTGTACCAACATTGAGGTCTCTTTTGGGTAGATTCCCAAGAGAGCAATTACTGGGTAGTTCCATTTTCATTAATTTGAGGGTCCTCCACACAGCTTTCCATAGTGGTTGGACCAGTTTACATTCCCACCAGCAGTGTAAGAGTGTTCCTTTCTCTCCACATCCTCGCCAGCAGTTCTTGTTGCCCGTTCTTTGGATGTGGGCCATTCTTAGTGGTGTAAGGTGGTATCTCATTGTGGTTTTGATTTGCATTTCCCTTATTGCTAGTGATGTTGAGCAATATTTCATGTGCCTGTTGTCCATTTATATCTCCTCTTTGGAGAAGTGTCTTTTTAGTTCTCCCCATTTTTTGATTGGGCTTTTGTTGTGCTTTTGTTTAGTTGTGTGAGTTCCTTATGAATCTTCGTTATTAAACCCTTATCACTCTTGTAGAGGATAAAAAATTTTTCCCATTCGATTGGGCTTCTTTTAGTTTTTTCTATTCTCTTTTGCTGTACAGAAGCTTTTTAGTTTGATGTAGTCCCATCTGTTTATGTTTTCCTTCATTTTTTTGCTGTTCGTAGATGTTTCCAGAAAGGGATTTCTGAATTATAATTCATGGAGGGTTTTGCCCAAGTTTTCCTCTATGTATGTTATGGTTTCCGGTCTGACCTCTAAGTCTTTTATCCATTTTGAGTTGATTTTTGTACATGGTGTAAGGATGTTGTCTTGGTCTATTTTTTTGTATGTCTTAGTCCAATTTTCCCAGCACCATTTATTGAAGAGGCTATCTTTGTTCCAGGGTAAGTTTTTCACTCCTTTGTCAAGGATTAGTTGACTATGTATGTGTGGTTTTATTTCAGGGCACTCAATTCTGTTCCATTGGTCTGATTGTCTGTTTTTGTCCCAGTACCAAGATGTTTTAATTATTATGGCTTTGTAATATAGTTTGAAGTTTGGAATTGTAATACCTCCATTCTCTTTTTTTTCTGGTCAGGAGGCTTTTTGATATTCGAGGTCTTTTGTTATTCCATATGAATTTCGGTAATTTTTGTTCTATCTCTTTAAAAAATGTCATAAAAGGGATACAAATAAGTAAAGAGAAACTGAAGCTATCATTATATGCTGATGACATGATTCTCTATATAGATAACCCCAAAAAATCCACAGAAAGATTGCTTGAAATAATAAACCAGTTCAGTAAGTAGCTGGATACAAAATCAACACACAGAAGTCCATAGCTTTCCTATATGCAAAAAGTAAATAGAAAAGGAAGAAATCAGAAAAGCTATCCCATTTACCATCACACCAAAAAAAATTAAATGTCTGGGAATAAACCTAACAAAAAACGTGAAAGAACTATACAAAGAAAATTTTAGAACACTGCTAAAAGAGATAGAAGAAGACATAAGGAAATGGAAAGACATTCCCTGTTCATGGATTGGAAGAATTAATATCATCAAAATGGCCATCCTACCAAAGGCAATCTACAGATCCAATGCAATCCCAATGGAACCAAGGTGTTGGAAGTCCTCCCCCTTCTTCACAGTCATGACTGGGGAGGGTCAGGGCAAGTGTCAGGAGCAGAAAGACCAGATTTAAGTTATTAGAAAGACTGGACATCAGAGAGAAAGCTGCAGGTGATTTTTCTGTCAAAAAAAAAATGCCAATTTGAAACAATTTGAATACAGTGTGTTGAAACAGAGAAGAGAAAGCCAGGCAGATTAACCCATGGAGAATCAGATTCAGCAGGAGAAAGCAGTCACAGAATTTTATTATGCTTATCAGTCATTTAATAAAGGTATCAGATCAGATCCATTTCCTAGATCCAGTTCTAGGGTTGGGATTCTGCAGGACAGAAGAGTGAGTATATCAGGAGGCAGGCTCAAGGAGGCTTCAAGGAGCAGCTAATCACTCCACAAGAATGTGACCTGCTGCAGGCCTTCATTTCAAGAAGCCAATCAGAAAGCAAATTCCTCCAGAGCCGACATTGTCATCCTCCTTCAAGCAAATAGGTGCCCAAGCTGTTCATTCCTTGGAAGCTAAAACCTAGGCCCAAAGTTGGCATTCAAGAGGTCAAAAAGAATTTTTTCACACCAATTTTCACTAAAGTACTGACATAAAAAAATTAAATAAAGCACTAGCATAAATTAGTTGAAGCCCTTATATACAAAAACTGTTTATTCAAGGAAAGATTGTTTCAGAAATTTCCAGAGCAGCCCTGGGCAAAATAAAAGACATAGCTTTGGTCTTTTTTTATTATTAAAAAAACAAGAGAAAAGACCCAGTAATGGGAAACTGAAGTCACAAATAGACAATGACCAGACAAGATATAAAATAGAAGTCTGACCAACAATCACTAGCCAACAACCCATTCACATTAACCAGCCTGCTCTTTACATCAGACTTGGAAGGAGTCACACAACTGTCACTCATAACATCTAGGAAGTCAAACAATAACATGACCAGATAGTATCAACTGAGCAGAAACTAGGGTGTCATTGGATTTCAGCCTCAAGCAGTCAAGCATGTCTGTGTTCAACGTTTTAAGGTCCAGATCACACTTCAGTTCCACCCCTAAATCCAAGCAACTATTCTCCAAGGAAGACAGGGGATTGAGCCCCCAAAACTCTACCTTGCCTATGAGCACCACCCACTGACTTGCAGATTGCTCCTCATTGTCCTTCAAACATTAAGACAAATTAGAGAGAACCCTAATAAATCACTGATGCCACAACTTCTGTTAGCTAGCCTCTAACTTCTCCTTGCAAGCAGTCTAATCAGGGTACATGTGAATACTTCTGTTTTTCTCAGTATGAAGTTCTCCTAGTCCTCGGTGGCTTTTAGTTTGCCAACACACAAGTGACAATGATGAACTCCTTCCTCAAGTTACCTGAATAGACTCTGGGTCGTCTGGTTGATCTTCAGTTGTTTCTGCGGTAAGTCCCATCACTTGTGTGTACCTTATGTGTCTTTATCATCATCTCTTGACCTCAGTTTCCTTCTCTATAAAATAGAATTCATATGGCTGACCCTGCCTCTTCTGTGGTATTGTCTGGGAGAGAGAAGTGCTAATCTGGAAGATTAAAGCTACTATTTGGATGTCAATGCTCACATCTCTTGGTCTTGGTCCATTTTTAAAAATTTTCATTATATCAAATGTCATCAAGTAAATGTGTATTGATTTAAAATTGTAAAACTAGAGACATGGTGTTTCTGACTACTGTGATACTTCTTAGCCCACTTCCTTGCTTTATCTTTTTCCTGTCTTCTACTCCTCCCTTTGGGTTTCCTTCCTCAAGTTACCCCATTTGCACTGTGAGCTTCTCTCTTCCTCTCCCTTTCTTTTCTCCTTATTATGATGGTTTCTATTTGTTGGTGCCAGAGTCAAAGATTTTAAAAATCATAAAATCTGGCAAAGTTTCCCTATTTGAGGACAAACGTCGTTCTGGTAAGTCTCAGAGCATTTCAAAAGAAATACAGTTTCATTATTCCAGGAAAGAAAGAACATTGGTTGAATAGGGAATAAGAAAGTCTTATACTAGAAAGGATGAGTTGTAATTAGTCTATTCATCGTTTGGATGCAAATTCAGGCGCACAAAGAGATGAGCATTTCCCTGTTTGTACTCAATTCCATTAGCAAATCCTATTCTTTTAGATGCATAAAATCCCATTACAGAGTAATATCCATAATAAAAATTAATCCCAGGGTCTCCCATAATCAAAAATATTACTCCCAGATTGGACCAGTGCTCTCTTCACACAATGACAAGAAATTTTCCACACATAATGATTTCGTAAAATTGATGTGAACAAAACAACTGGTCCAGATTTTCTTGTGTGGGTTAAGAGGTAATCTCCAGGGCAGTTTCTCCAGCCTGAGGGTAATCCTGCATTGTTAGCATTCCACCACACTTTCTGAGTTTCTTAATCAGTGGATCTGGTATGAACCAGATGTGAGTCTTTCTCAGAAGATCCTGGGTGCTGCAGATCCCACTGATGACACATAATAACAGTTACCAGGACAACTCTGAGTCCGGTCAAACCAACCTCCTATACTGATATATGACCAATTTATGAAACTTCCAACTGACATCAGGTCTCTTTGCCCTTAGAAAAGATAAGTCAGGATTTCCACTCATGCCAATGTACAAATGATAAACTCTCTAGTAGTTGAGAGGAAATTGGAAGGAGGAGGTGATACTGGGTCAACCGATATGGCAGGGACAAAGGGCAGAGAGACAGGTCTATAGGACTTCAAACTAGATTCACACCATCTTGTCCTGTCCCAACTTGCTTTCTAAATAAGAGCTTCTTTCCATAAAGAAATATGTGTCTCTAGTGAAATAAGAAAAAGGCTAAGAGTCAGAGTATGGTTGAATGGTTTGGAGTTCTTGGCGCCCCCACGGTGGCCATCAGCTCCAGTCAACTCCTATGCCCATAGAGCTCAAACTGTGACATAACCGCTCTGAAAGCATTTAAAATTCTTCATTGATTAAAAGTACTTTAATGTACTTAATGTCTATTAAGCGACTTATTGGGCCTTTTGAAAGATGGGAAAAGATTGTATGTCTTGGCCGCCTATAAAAGAGACCAAGACTCCCTCTCACCCTTGGGTGAACTTTCCACAGTCATTCCCCAGAAACTTTGATTCTGAGATATTAAAAGATAGCTGAAGAGGAGAAAAAGTAGATTTTTTTCATAAAGTCACACATATTATTTTCTCATAATCTATTCTACTTCTAATGTTTCTTCCATCCTCCTTTTTCTCCTTCCCACCCTTATATCCCTCTTCCCTGTCTTTCAATCTGTTTCAGATTTCTTAGAGAAAATCACCTCATCCCATTCAAAATCAAATGAAAGTATAATTTATTCAAAGAATACTAATAAATGGCAAACACTGTCAAACAAATATAAAATACATTAAAATTTCCTTGCTATTAGCAAGTATGTCATTACCTTAAGGGGGAAAAAAATAACGTGCTTTGCAAAACGGAAGTGATTCATCTCATTCTGCCAAAAAGTGAAGTGACCTCACCACTTTTCCCCTCAGACCAGCAGCCATGTGAGGTTTGAAAATAAAAAGTAACTGCCAAAGGTAAAATTCAAAGACACTATAGTGAAAAGTCATAATAGTCAATCTTCTCATTTCTCTAGTTTATATTTTCCGTCCTTCCTGCCTTCCTGCTTACATCTCTTTCCAGCTTGCCTGAATGAAAAACCAAGTCTTGTAAAACCAAGTCTTTAGATGTGGAAGTGTCTGCCTCAGTTTTACTTACAAAGAAGAGAACCAGCACGGAGAAGCTCAAATTGCTCTTGATCTCTCTATACATGTCAGTATCCTGGATCTATTTTTTAGAAATGATCAAGTCTAAATTTTATTTTCTTAAGAAAAATAGTCTTAATATTGAGATGAATGGTAGACTTACCTACTCTGAAATGACAGGGATTCCCCTAAAACATCCCCTTTCGTGTTGAATTTTCTAGGCTTCTTGCACAGACAATAGAGAACTTTACCTTTTCTTGTCCTTCCCCTTTAGTTGATGAATAATTGCTAAAAAATTTGGTTTACATATAACCACTTTAATCCATGCATCTCTGGTTAAAAGATCTTTAACAAGTGTGCAAAGAATACACAATGGGGAAAAGGATGGTTTCTTCACCAAATTTTTCTGTTGGGAAAACAGGGCATAAACATCTAACATTAACTCAGTAAAGATTAAAGAGTCAAGTGTAAGATCTGAAAATGCAAAACTCCTAGGGAGTTTCTTGACATTATCTTAGCAATGATTTTTTTTTTGGATATGACACCAAAATTACAGACAGCAGAAGTAAATATAGAAAGTGGAACTACATCAAAAGAAAAAACTGCATAGCAAACAAAGTGGAAAAAGAAACTTACATAATGGGAGAAAATATTTGCAAAACATATATCTGATAAGGTTTAATTTCCAAAATATATGAGGAACTCATAGCTCAATATCAAAGAAACAAATCACAATTTAAAAATGGGAAAGAAAGCCGGGCACGGTGGCTCGTGCTTGTAAGCTTCAGCCTATGAAGCGGCCAGGGCTAGGGATCGCGGTTCGAGTCCTGCTTGGGGCCCGTAGCGAGACCTAGTTCCAAAAAAAATAGCTGGGCGTGGTGGCGTGCGCCTGTCATCCCAGCTACCTGGGAAGCTGAGGCTGGGGATTGCTTGAGTCTGTGGTAGCCCGGGCAACGAGAGCCTGTGATTCCACAGGCAAAAATAGCAAGACCTAGTCTCAAAAAAAAAAAAAAAAAAAAAAGGAAGGAACTTAATAGCTATCTCTCTAAGAAAGGCATTCAAATAGTCAACAGGTATGATTATTAACAAAAACAAAATAATACAAGTGTAAGTGAGGATGTGGAGAAACTGGAACCCTTGTACTTTATTGTATAACCTTGTACATTATTGTTGTTAAAAAGTGCAGTCAGTATGGAAAATAGTATGGCAGTTCCCCAAAAGCTAAATATAGAAACTGCTCAAATAATTGGGCAATAATAAATAATTGGACAAATAATTGGGCAATTTCTTGTCCAGGTATATATACATAAGAATTGAAATCTAATTATCAAAGAGCTATCTGTACTTTCATGTTCATTGTAGTATTTTTCACAATAGCCAAAACACAGAAAAAACCAAACCAAACTAATTATTGACCCATAGACCATGAAATTGATTTTTAAATGGTCTATATGTGTATGTGTATATAAATATGTATATAGATGAATAATGAAGGAAGTCCATTCATATATATTATAAATGAATGTAATGTATTATTCAGTTTTTAATAAAGAAAGAAATCCTACCATTTGGAATAATGTGGGTGGATTTGAAATACATTATGTCCAATAAGTCAGTCACAAAATAGTAAGTACTATATGGTTCCTCTTATATGAAGCATCCAAAACAGACCAGGGTATAGAAGTTGACAGTGAAATGGCAGGTGCCAGGGGATGGTGGGAGGGAGAGATGGGAAATACTGTTTTCGCATGAGTATAAAGCTCTGGTTATAACGTAAGTAAGTTATAGAAATCTTCTGTGTAACCTGATGCTTATATTTAAAAATAGGGTATGATGTACCTAAAGAAGTAGATTTATTGAAGAAGTAGATTTCTTATTATATTTTCTTACTCCAAAAAAATGAAACATGAAATTCTTGGAGGCAAGAGATGTTTATTACTTCAACTATAATCCAAGTGAATATATATATTCCAAACTCATCAAGTGTTTAATTTTAATTATTTGCAATGTTTTGTTTTAAATACTGATTATAGCTCAGTAAAAATGGGTGAGGGAAAACTGTCTTAGATTTGTTAAGTTCTCTATACACCAGCTGTTGTTATAGTTATTGTTATTGCTGTTACAATACGTATGGTATTACATTGTAATTTATGTTGCAATCTTTGCTTCTTAAGGACAGGAAATGTGATATTTAGGCCTACACACTTATACAAAAATAATATTTATGCTTAGTAAAGTATCTGTTATGGAAGGAGTCTTCAATATATCATAGCTTAAATGAATGACCAAAGAAATTAAGTTTGTGTTTTATCTTCGATAAAGCTCTACATACTCTAAACCTGACTAGCTTAAAATGCAAATATTTAAGACAACTCAAGAGTTCTGAGCCACTTAAGCTCTAATGTTCTTACACTGACTATAAGATTAGATGAATAAATAATCCACCACATCTTGGACACAAATTTAGGGACATATTTAAAAATATGGACTCTGAGGTTGAGAACTTAAAACTCAGCTCTTCAACTTAATTGCTATTTGACCTTAAACTCCATTAGTTACAGCTTTCTCATGTATAAAGTGGGAATAATACTACTTCATTGACTTTTTTTTTTTTTGAGACTAGGTCTCGCTATTTTTGCCTGTGGAATCATTGACTTATTATAAGAATTTTTAAAAGTAGCTTACATAGTTCCTAACATAATTCTTAGCATATAATAAATGTTCAATAAATGAAGTACACAGGCAATGAATTCTTTTTAGTCTTGTCATTTTTTTAATGTCACCTTCATTTTTCTCTGAATGTATATAGAATTTTGGATTGGCCAAAATGTTTATTTGGAGTTTTAAAAATGTTACCCAATTGGTTCCTGACTTTTATTGTTTCTGTTGAAAGAATGCTATCCATGTCACTGCTGATCCCGTTTAGGGTGTTTTTTTTTGTTTGTTTGTTTGCTTGTTTTTTGTTTTTTTGAACTTCCAGTTTTTATTTTTCAAACATTTAACAAGAAAAACATTCAACCAAGTTTTTAAGAATTAGGGTGGGTTAGTTTACAACAGTCAACTTAATGCATCAGCCCTTCCACTTACGGCCAAAAAGCCAATGGTTCTTATTTAAACAGCAGAACTGCACAATTGTTATTTTCCCCTACATACGATGGCACAGAAGTATAAGTCATACAAGCTTCCACTGAGATCCTCCCTTCCTTCCTAGGTCTCGCTATTTTTGCCTATGGAACCGCAGGCTCACGTTGCCTGGGGTACCACAAACTCAAGCAATTCCCAGCCTCAGCTTCCCAAGTTGCTGGGAGTACAGGTGCGTGTTACCACGCCCAGCTATATTTTTTTGGAACTAGGTCTCACTACTTGCCTCCGGTGGGACTCAAACCGCGATCCTGGTCCCGGCTGCGGCTTCCTAGGCTGTCGTTTACAGGCATGCACCATTGTGCCGGGCTTTAAGGTTTGTTTTTTTTTTTCCTTTAGTTTTCAACAATATTATTCTGTTAAAATTTTTCTTTCATTTGTGACTTGTGTACATTTTTAAATTTGTGAATTAGTATCTTCTAAAGATTTTTGAAAACTTAGCCATTGTGTCATTAATATTTCTGCCCCAGTCCCTCATTCCTCTTCTTTTGGGACTGTAATTAAATATATGTTAAAGCTTTTCACTGAGTCTCATGTTTGTAATATTTGTTTCTGTGTTTTCAATTTTGTTTTCTCTTTGTGCTTCAGTTTGGATGCTATTCATGGATGTCCTTTCTTCCTGAAGCACTGTTAGTTTAGTTTAGTTTAGTTTTTTTTTGTTTGTTTGTTTGTTTGTGGATTTTGGAGGGTTTGAGGCTCCTTACTCTGGCAAGGGATGGTTTATTGATACTAAAAAGATTCTCATTACATTAAATTATTTAAGGGAGGGAATTTTTTGTGTGTTTTTCAGAAGTTCAGATTTGAAAATGCTTAAGATATAAACTCTGGAAATATACATTTCACTTTAATTCCTTACTGCGAGAGATCAAACACTTGTGTTCACTCGAAATTTGTGTAAATATAATCCCCCAGTATGAATTTGAAGATGGGGGCCTCTGAGAAGTGACAAGATCATGAGAGTAGAGTCCTCATGAATGGATTAGTGCCATTATGAAAAAGGCCCCAGAGAACTTGCTCATCTTCACCGTGTGGGATGATAGCAAATAGACAACCTTCTATGAACCAGAAAATTGGCCCTCATCAGACACTGAAACTGCTAGTGCCTTGATCTTGGACTTTCCAGCCACCAGAATTGTGAGAAATAAAAGCCTGTGGTTTATAAGACAGTCAGTTTATGGCATTTTGTTATAGCAATTCAATTAGACTAAGGCACTTGTTTTTATTCCCTAGATAATTATCTCTCTCTGGTATCACAAACATTTTTCACTCCTTTATTGTCTCAATGTTCTCTACACTAATCTGCTTCTAACACCAAAACTAGGTCTTTCCTAGTTTTGTAGCGGAGGTTCTGCTACAATCAATACAAAATTTGAATAGAGACGGGCAAAGTAACTAAAGACTAGTCTGGAATATTCTAAGATCATAGTAGGGACACAACCTCCCCCCCCCCAAAAAAAAGTCATACCTATGCTTTCTGGGATAACAGTATCTATTATAACCTAAAAGAAGAAAGAAGAACTAATGAACATCTTCAACTTGGAACACTCCTATTTGTTACAAGAAACTAAATACCAGGAAACTTGTTTTTAAAAACATGACTCTGGTTCATTTAAACTTCTCTGGAAGAAGAGCTTTTACAACATATGCAAGTTATAAACTGAGTCATAAAGGAATATAAACTCTGAATTTTTTTTCAGTTATTGATATTCTGAATAAAACTAGCCACAACCCAGGACAGACATGAGGAGGAGGCTCCTTGAGTTTTATACATTTATTTAAATAATTACTTCCCCTTGAAGAAAATATTTTACAACAGGGCAGTGAGGAGAAATCATGGAAGCTAAAATGCCTTTGAGAATAACCAGTACCCGAGGGATCCCAGAAAAGGAACTATCCAAAGCAAAAACCATTAGGAAACATTTCAGGAGCAGGAACTTTCCCAGCACCTTCACCTGCTCAAACAAGTGCTTCCTCAAATCACCTGTGGCCATTGTCAAATGGCAGTATCTAACTTCAGAAAATGAAGTAAATTTTGAGGAGAAACTAAAATTTATCCTCAAAATTAGAGGGAAGCGTGGCAGGAGAAGCAAGGGTAGAAACCTACAGAAATACCAACATAGAAAAAAATGTGAATAAATATAGTACAATTTTCTTGTCATTAGCTCATCAAGAACCAATTCCATGTACTAGCAGCCCCGCCCCCACCAACCTTCAGAGTATCTTATTAGTGGATGGCATGGTCCCTTGAGTATTAATAGTAATCATTGTGAGGGACAGCTTAGTGGAGAACTAGAGGTAAGTTGATGTGGGCATTTAAAAAACAAAAGTACAGAAAGATGAAAGCATAGAGCAGGCCAAGCTAGGGAAACAACTCCTGAGATCTGCTCTGCTCATGCTCAGTTTGCTACAATTTTTAAGAAGTTTATAGATGACATGACATACTTTGTTGCATGGTGTGTTCATTAATTCCAAGGATAGGCAGTAACTTTGCACAAAAAAAGACAGGCTCTCTGAATCTTGGATTAAGCAATCGTTTACAATAGATCACAAGAATAATGCAGGCAGATGTAGGACTTTTCCTGGGACAAGTGTCTCCCATCAACCTATGGCCCCTGGCTGCTTTCAGTCAGGATCACCTTATCCTGATGGGCTTTCCCTCAGGGCAAGCTGTCTATGGTCAGTGGATCCCCCCCAAAAAAATCATTTCTTTATTTTATATATATTTTTAAATAATTCATTTGTCCCAGATTTCCTAAAAAAATTCTCTGAGTTTCATAGCTCTCAGGTATCACTTGTATTAGTCATCACTAAACAAAACATGTTAAGCATTAACAGTTATCTGGAAAAAAAAAAACTGCCTCTATCGTCTCAACATAGTGTTATAGCAGCACAACTTGTGCAAGACATTAGACTCAAAGAATCTTTCAAATCCAAAAGAACGTCAGTGTCTTCACTTATATAAATGGCCAGAATTTACACTAGAAAGAAGAAAATTCACCAAGAACCAACATATCAAATCTGTTCATAAGCACAGAATAAAATGGACAAGCTAAGAAGCTCTAATCTCCTTATCAAACAGAGGCAAGAATGGAGAGACTCAGTGTTTTCCTAAGAGGTAAGACCTCTGAGCCAGTAACATTTTCAAAGGTTTTGTTTATCACTGTTGCCTACAGGAGACTGAAAAAGACAGCCCTCAAACATGCTAAATGGCACAATATCAACTCCATCATCCGTAGCCACTTGGATTTCAGTTTTGACTAAAGATTATTTCATTCGCCTCCACCCATCCCACCACAACAGACCTGGTCCTAACACCTTCATAGTTCTTTCTTTGCTCTTTAATGTAACAAAATTGTTTATAGAATATTTTTTATGACTAGAAAGAGATTTGGCTAAAATATGATAATTTAAAAATCTCAGCAAAATAGGTCCTCAAATCCTTTTAGTCTCCCTCGAATGCACTCAGTGTGAATGCATTCAGAAAAATAATGTATTTTGAGAGTGCCTCCTCTGGTAAACATGGTTAAAAAATAATGATCTCCAGCCCTAAGTCTCATCCCACCCTCCAAGCTGGGCTTGGTCATAGCTACTTTGTCCTAAAGTTTCCAAGGTAACGTGTTAAGAGAGAAAGACCTATAAGGAGTGATTCTACTCCAAAAAGGGACTCTTCAGATCCATACACACACGTACTCACAAACATCCTTGGAAATAGGGTGGTTAAATGAACAAAACTGGAACAGCACTTTAGAGAAGGGCAGAAATCAATCTCAATCCAAGTTCTTTACTGTTGTGAAATCACTCTTGACTTTGGTCAGACTATTTAACTTTGTTGAGCTTCAACTCCTTAATCTGGAAAATTGAAGGAATAATATCTACTTCCTGGAGTTTTGTGAGGATCAATAAAATATTGTGTGTGAAAGTTGGCACCTGGTGGTCCTTGCCCCTTGTCATCCTCCTCACCCCAGCCATCACAGAGTGGCAAGGAAAAAAATGAAAACTGTAACTGAAGCAATGGTTCTTAAATTAAATATACTTTTTAAAGCTGTATTTCCTCTGGTTAATGGGGGGAAAAAACCACATTTATCCCTGAAATTCTAATCTTATTGGCTTATCATGGTAATAAAGTCTAGATTTAATTGTCTTGCTGTTAGCCAATCAGTTGTATGAGTTCAAAGGAATACACAAAGAGTTTATCTCCCCAGATTTGATGTCTTACTCAAATGGAAATTGAATTCTTAACCCATAACACATTCACATAGCCAACACCAAGAGTTAGCAGAGAAACTTCTCTCATATTCCACCATTATCTTCCACAAAATTTCTTGGATATTAGCATTCCTCCTTAATTTTGCACCTTTAGAATATTCTTCTGTTGTATGTGGGAAATTGTTCCTTCACTCCACAAAATGTATAAATTCTAGATGGTTCTTGGACAGATTATTTTGAGACACACAAGAGAGACTGGATAGAGGGAAAGAGACATTATAGCTGTCTTTTTCTACAATATGATAGCTTCACAGGAGTGAAACTTTTCACTCTTCCCAGAAAACCAGTGGGCCTCTCCAGTGTGTTCTCATGCCAATAAGGAGAGTAAAATGAGAAAATAGACCCATTCTGCTATGCCTCCTCCATGGAAACTACTCAATACTTTTGTAGGCCAATATCCACACCCCATATGTAGATAAAAGGTACTGAGACTTGTCATACAGACCTCACCTGCCCTACTCAGTCTCTAGACTGGCTACAGCTAGTCTCCCAGGACCCTCTGCTTAAGCACACCTGTCTTCCTCCAGCACCCCAGTCATACCCATAGTCATCACAGGTCCCTCTGCCTCCATCTGGACACCACTGGCTCCAGGTTATGTACTTTCCAAGAGGTACACTTCCTCCCTATTAAGGAAATATCCCCACACACTTAAGGGAAGAAATCACCAAGCCCCTTGCCTTCAAGTGTCCCCTTCCACTGTCCTTGTCTCCCTATCCTGAGACAGAGTAGAGAGAAGCTTCTTGATTTTTGAAATCAAGCTTATTAACTTCGCCAAGGAGCATAAGGTTACCTCCTGAGAAATAGTAGTTTCTCTCTCTACTGGCTCACAGATGCATGAGAGGCTGGACAAGCCCTAGCTTCAAATAAACTTTATAAACTTTAGATTTCCTAGCTGGTCTTTTATTGACAGGGATGTTGGGCTCATATGCTCTTTAGTTCTTTTATATTAAGTGTCCTGGGTGGTTATGCCTCTAACAGTTAAAACAGATGAGTCCTAGATTTTCTAATCCCAAATGATTGAACCACTTGTGATGGTAAACAGTTATCAAAGTTTCTTCTGTGATCAGAATGGACCCAGGAGAGAAATTTTGTTGTGTTTCATTAAGAACATCATAATGTGATTAACAGCAGGACTAATTTTTTTTATCTTTTCAAGTAGCTCTTTCATCTCTCTCAATCTCTCTGTCTCTCTCAGACACACACACGAAACATGCACGCAAGCATGAAAAGTAGGGTGTCTAACTTCAGTGCTTAAAAGTATAACCTAAAAGAGAAATCTTTAGATTATTTTTTCTTAGTTTGTGATGCATGTCTAGAGGAAATAAGTGGGTAAATAGCCCATTGCCATCAATTTATCACCAAGGATTCAGATATGAGTTAATCTAGAGTTAATTCTAGAGGGCTGCTGATTGAATGATTTATAGATAGACTAGAAAAAGCTTCTCTTGAATACCCCCAGAAAGTGGTCTCACTTTGTGATCATATTCTCTGCCATTAGAGGCAGAAGTCCTGCCTCACGTACCCTCAGGATTTAACCATGAGTTAATTCTAGAGGGCTGCTGATTGAATGATTTATAGATAGACTAGAAAAAGCTTCTCTTGAATACCCCCAGAAAGTGGTCTCACTTTGTGATCATATTCTCTGCCATTAGAGGCAGAAGTCCTGCCTCACGTACCCTCAGGATTTTTTCCTCCCCAAATGGCTCTCAGCCATCCTGTAAAGGGTCCCAGAGCCGGTCCCTGGCACACTCACTGACTTTACTTGACATTCCATTTCTAGAGCAGAGTCCTACTTCTGGAAAAGCCATGTGCCTTTCCTACTATGGGGCTCACTTTCCCCTAGTCTCTCACTTTGAGACTTCTCACAGGTTTGCCTGCTCTATTCCACAGGGGTTGTGAGGAAAAACCTTGCCTGATAAAACTTCACAAAAGAATGAGGTTTTCCCTCCAGGGCTTATATTGTCCTAGTCAGGAGTTTCCAATAACACCCACTTGTCCAATATGAAACTGAAAAAAACAACTCCTTTCTCAGTTGTCTGAGACATACAGGATCTGCACAGTTCGTTAATATATTCTTCCTCATGTTTTACATTATCATGTTTTCTTAAAGCATTTGTGTCCTTCACTCACTTATACCTTATACAATCAATGCTAGTAAAAGGAGAAAAATCCTCTCCTTCCACTCACAAACACACAGTCTTGTACATGAGTTTAAAATATACAGAACCCACATGTATAAGTCCTGAGGGCTGCCATAACTAAATACCACAAACTGGGTGAGGTTCACAACAAAGTGTATCGACTCAGTTTTCAAAGCTATAAATCCAAGACCAGGGTGTCAGCAGACTGACAGCTGTGAGGAAAGGATCTGGTCTGGAGTGCCTTCTTGGTTTTTGGACAGCCATCCTCTGTGCATGTCTGTCCTGGGTACCAAATTCTCCTTATGAACACAGTAGTTACACTGAATTAGGACTCACTTTAATGATCTCAGCTTAACTTAATTACCTCTGCAAAACCCTTAGATAGACTGTTAAGGGGTGCAGGGGAGGGGAGGGGACCACACAATTCAAAGAGAATGACTGCCCATTCACAGACTGCTCAAGAATTCCCAGAATAAAGAAATACTGGCCAAGACTGAGACTGCAGTGACAATTAGAAAAGAATTCTGGCTCGATCTTATGCTAATGCTCAATCAACAACAATACAACTGTAGTCCCACCCACTGATTCATCAATCTATTCAATTACATAATCTACAAACATTTTCTGTACAAAACTTGTTTACATTTTGAATCTATATCAATTTCAGGTGTGCACCACTGAGAATTCGCATGTACATACTACGTTAGCATCAACACTAACAGTCCAATTCTATCTTTCACCACACTGCTGTCCCCTTTGATGCAATATATATACCCCCTAACCCTTCACCACTTCTGGTAACCACTAATAGGTCTTAGGGTCCAAAAGCTTATTTTTGTTTTATTTAGTCCTTTTCTTTGTTGCTTTTCTTTATATACAACATATGAGTGAAATAAGGTGTTTTTCTTTCTTTGTCTTATTTCACTACACATATGACTTTCAAGAGCTACCCATTTTGTTGCAAATGCCATCTTTTTGACAGCTAAATATTATTCTCTTGTGAATATAAACCACATCTCCTCAATCCACATGCATTTAGATTGTTTCCAGTACTTGTCTATTGTAAATAATACTACCATGAATTCAGTATAATGTTCCCCTGTTAATTACTAAATGTTTCTCTTGGGAAAAAAGCAAGGAACCTCTTCTACTGCCTTTCCGGTGACATCATCAATCCCAAGTTTATATATTTACTAAAAATTCTAGCAACTTAAAATCAACTTTCAAATGGGTAGTTTTTAATATGCTCCTGATATTTTTTGATTAAGTTTGTTCATAAGAGTGTGTATAATTATGTAAATTATTTTTGAAATTTATTAACTCAAATGAATAAACAATATGCACTGAACATGTTGCCAAGTGAATAACATTGCATAGAAAATGAGTTGTCCACTTGCCAGTTTTTTTCAGTTTTGCATTGCCTGGGCCATTGCCAATGTGCTTTTGTACTCAAGCAAGTCTAGGAAATTATCATTCACATATTTATCCATTTTAGTCCAAGGCACTTAAATTAAATGTTTGATAAAAATAAAAATTTTTTCACTTACTTTAAGAGTTTGTTCTTCATAACCCTTACTCCATTGAACATGGTTGCCACATGACAAATTATGTCAGATAGTTAATAAGAATTTTAAGAGTGTTGGTTTTACACAGATTTGAAGTTTCAAAATTATACCTACTCTTTAGATTCAGAGTTTATTTCCAAAACTAAAAGCACTTCTTGTGTTCAACTTTTGATAAAATCTAAATCCTATATATCCCCCAAAAGCTCCTGTCTTAGAAAAATGCTATCATTTCATAATGTGTCAAAATACATTTTTAGTAAGCTTGAGAGCTAGTGAGCCCATAGTGTAATTTCTAGACCAAGTTTAAACACCTAAGAACCAGGAACTCCAAAGACAAAAGTGATGTCCCATCTCAAGCTGTCAGGCAGAGAACAAATTTAACCTCTCTCCACCATTTTGTTTTATTCAAACCTTTAATGGATTGGATAAGATCCTCACACATTGGGTAGGACAAGTTGCTATATGCAGCCATGAATTCAACTGAGAATTTCTCCCAAGAGTCCCTTTATAGACACACCCAGAAATAGTTAATCAGGTGTCTGGACATCTTGTGACCCAAGAAACTTAACAAATAAAATTAACCAACAAAGGCATTCTCCTGGGTTTGCCCCCCTCCCACACACATGCACACACACATACATGCACACACACACACACAAGGTATGAGGGAGCTTACTTCCCATTGAATTTCTCCTTCTAAAGAATGGAAATAAGGTAATATTCTTTATCTTTTTAAAAAAATCCTTGTTTATTTGCAATATAGAATTTCTGCCTTGAGAGTAGTTACCATAGTCTTCCCACCACCAAACTGCCCACAGTTCACCACACTCCACCGCACTCTCCTCCCTACCTACTCTCTGCTCTCCCCTTCTCCCTCCTATTCCCCAGCAGTTTATTTCTCATTGGAATACCAACTTATATATTTCTTAGTAATGCAACAACTAGCAACACCGGGTCACAGAACATATTTACAACTAGTAGTTTTGCTTCATGTAGATTTATTCTGCTGACTTTAATCACATGTGCTGCATATAAGTAAATGCTTTAGTTCCCTTACCTTATAGAGACAATAGCTAGGCCTAAAATTATATTTTTGATTAAGACATGAGGGGTTCACCAACCTAAGAGAAATAGAATGGAACACACAAAATCACAAGTCACATTCTTTCACAACTGCATATAGTTTATACTGTATGACAAGTTGTATGACACTGAAGACACATTCTAATTAGTTTACTAACTTGACTCATCTAAATATTATACTATAGTATAGAACCTATACTATATACAGTTAGAACAAATCTTTTCTTCCTGCTTCCCTTTTTTTTCTCTTGAAAAAGGCTACATGAGCTGATGATAAATTGTGTTCATAAGATTTCAATAAATCATTCTTTTATTATATCACTTACATAATGATTTACAAAAGAAAAAAGAAAAAAAGAACTTTAAGCATAATGTTTAAATTAGTAACATACCAAAGGAATTTCAGGGATGCTTACATTTTTTCGGGGAGAAAATAACATTAAATATAGCAATCTACCATCATTGAAAGAAGAGTTACTACCTATTAAATGGCTTTCTTTTTTCATTAGTCATTTGCAATAATTGTAAAATGCTTTATGTTCAATTATGTATAATTTTCATAAAATAGAAAGTTTTATAAAGCAAATGACTATAGATAGCATTTTCTTAACTCTACTGATATGAATATTTTTTATTCTTTATGTTTATATTTCATTCATATTTTGCACAATTTTAAAGATTACTCTCCACAATTATTTTTTATATCTACCAGCAATAAGTGAAAATTCTCTTTTCCCTGTGATTTAAACTGGGTGCACCTCCCCCACCCTTGGGTTGTGGTAGTTGGCCCCTCCCCCATAGGGGGCATTAAAAACTTCTGGAGAAAGCAGCTGGAGGAGGATTTGCATGAGAAGCATAGAGAGGAGGAGGAGTGGGACCACATGAAGCTGGAAACTGAGAGGTTTGGGGCACTTGGAGAAGGAGGCAGGAGCGGAGGCTTCCGGTTGGAGAAGGACGTAGGAGCGGAGCCTTCCAGGGCTCTTTGAGCAACGGGTCCTGAAGGGGCAGAAGCTCCCTGGAAGAGTGAGCTGGTGTTGACAAGGACTCAGGTATCCAGCAGAAGAGTGGCCGGCGTGGAGAGTGTGACACCACAGCAAGGTGACATGGAAAGCTGATACCTGGAGATGGCCAGGAATTTGGAAAACTGATGCATGCGTCAGCAACTGAGGAAGTTTGAAGTACCTTGAAGAAGTGGAACAGCGCAGAATACTGGAGAGAAAAGAAGAAATGATGCCAGGGAAAGGACTGGACTTTGTGGAAGTGCCTACCCCTCAGGCTTGGAGGGGCAAAGGGGCACCGTCATGGACTGTGTCTTTGGGAACTTTGGAGCTGAGAATGGTAACTGGGGTAAGACGACCGGCCACTTGTGGCTTTAAGGACTTTTCGTTTTTCCTATTGAATTCCCTTGTTAATAAACCCTGTTGTTAAACTGCATTGAGTGGCAACTGCTATGCACAGGTGATACGGACCTGTGGCTTGTAAGTTGGAGGCTTTTTCCTCCTTTTTGACCCGATTTCATGATGACCATGATCTTCACAGTGATCACTGTGATTATTGAAAACAGGATCTCATATTGTTTTAAATTTCTTGATAATAACTGAAATCTGTGCTGTCAATTTAGTGACTGTTTCCTTCATTTGGGTTTCCTTTTGGAGTATTCAATTTGTTCCCCCTGGCATATAAGAACTCTTTATATATTAAGATATATTACAAATATTCACCCTCATCTTTCCTAAATTTGGCCAAACATTTTCTTTTTGCTCAATTTACCATTTGACTTTATATTTTTAAGGGCTTTAATGTGCTTAAAACACATGTGAATTTTCATTGTCATGAAAATTCAAACTTCTAACTTTCAACTGTGATTTCCTACCTTGAGAATATATA